>JASDQU010244299.1:56977-77107 GCA_032191745.1 Picea mariana
TTTTGACCTGCTATAATTTATACATTTACTCAACCACTTCATCATGTACAAAGACCTATGTTTTGTGAATTGTCTTAGTCTCTAATTTTTATTTATTTTTATCTAGGATGGAGTAATTTCTGAAGCATTGATAGTTGCAACTGATTTCTTTCTTCAACAATAGTAAATTGGAGGACAACCATGCATTGAAGAAGTGTTTGAAATGATCTATTTTCCCTCACACAACCCTTGTTGGTTGCCTCTCTGTTAATATACTCTTGTAAGGCCTTCAAATATCCCATCGTTTAAGGTTTCACTACTTCATTTGTTCACTGGCCTCTCACATATTCATACTCTCATTTAATGAACTAGAAGGAAATTTTTTTGTTGAAGTTCATGGACCAGTCCTTGAAGAGATAATCATGAATGCAAAATCTGTCCACAACATACCAAGTCTCCAATCCTCTTCTCAGGTTTTTTCCATAGAACTGTTTGATACATTTAAGGACATTCCCTAGCGAGGAGAATGTATCCACAAACTAGTGGATAATAGGCATGAGACTAGATTCCAAGTGCACAGAATAGACATATGCAAATAAAATGAAAAAAAGGTATTGGCAAGTTGTGTCTACTCATGAATGTGTTTTCTCTAGGGATAAATGTTGAAAAGTAGAGGCAATAGATGCAAATTATGAAGATCAACACGTCACTGCAATGGAGATAAGCATAATTAAGTGAATAAAATTGTAGCACTAGGAACAAATATTCAAACAAAAATAAGCAAATGCAATTGTAAAGTGACAAAATAATCATAGGAACCCCTTAGGACATGGTCAGAAAAATATGAGAGAGAAGCATGTGGTCTCAAATGTTAAGTCATGGTAGGGACAAATAGGGTTCCTAGGCCTATGAATACATCTCAACATGGGAACCCAATGACAAAAGGAGTGCTAACTAGAGTGGCCCATGAAGGGTAGGAACTATCGAACAAGTTACAAACCATAACAGATAAGAGAGTGAAATATCTCAACCTGACAGGACCGAACCTAAGGCATAACGTCGACACATTTTTGGGTTAAATAATGCAAGATCAAGATGCAAGTGAGAAGCCTATCACTATATTCCAAATTGAAACACTTACCTCAAATTTCATCGAATATCTCCACATGAAAGTACCAAAAACATGTTTTGAAGTCCTCTATAAATGAACAACAACACTAATATAGAAGTCAAAGATCACATGCAAATTTCACGTCATTAGCGAATGCATTCTTAAAGTTTTTCCAACTAAAAATTGTGAATCCAATATGAATATTTTTTAACAATTTCCAAGCATAAAATAGAAGTTGTAAAGGGGTTGGCCCTTAATGAAGGAGAAAAAATGGTTGTCTAAGGCCCAAAATGGGTAAAAAACATGTCTACATATGGGAAAATGAGCTCCTTTTAACCATTTCACCTTGTTGAATTTTACAACTCCTTTTAACCATTTCATCTTGTTGAATTTTACAATAGTAAAAAAATTGTTTTTACTCCAAAGATTTTGGTATGGTTGCAAGAGATTTAACTATAGGAAGAAAGTTTTATTTGGACTAGGTAGGCCCTTAAATCATGCTCATCATTTCCATCTATTTAAATTTTAATTTAGTTGGTAAATTGGAGGGTGTCGAACCTCGTTTGGACTACAAGCATGCAGTTGTGGGTTTGACACCCAATAGTCATGGCCATAAGGCCCTCATCATTATTATTCTATATAAAATCCATGACTAGCTACCCTTGTTCGTGTGAATAGTTGCGGTTGAGCACTAAAGGAGGTAAAACTGGCAAAATTTCTCATAAAGATTAACTAGGTATAGATGCATATTTTTTCCTCAAGTTTTTGTAGAGCCAATCATCATGATATATTGGAAAGAAAGGGAACATGAGGTGTCCAATGTGGCCACATTGCAAGACCAAGGAACATTGGATGCATTGAGAGATTAGGAGCTCTTAAAATTATTTTGGAGCCAAAACATGTGAATCCAAAGCATGTTGTTGTAGAGGCTTGTGGGTTTTTAGGACCCATTTCAACAATACTTCAGCATGGTGCATGAGGTTGTACACAAATATGTCTAGGAAATCTATTTCCTTATAGGATTATCCCGATGTGGTGAGTCAATGATATTGAAACGAGGTGGTAGTGGTGGAGCTACTAGAACTGTCGATGAATACATAGTTTCTCATTATAGACCAGGGTCTAGGAAGAGTGGCAATTATTTGCAAATGAAGGATGTCCAACAAATGAAATTCATAACCATGTTTTTTAACATCACTTGAGTAGTAGGGTCCACTGAACCATATTTGGCTTCAAGTACACACATCCATTATGCTCTAGATTGTCTACGACCTACAATTTGTGACTAGTGTACAAAACTAGTGGTAAACATTAGAGATTAATTTACTAGATGTAGGACATGGAAATAAAAATATTTTGGGTATGGGTGGATCCTCCATCCTTTATTTCGGAGAGAATACAAATGATGTTCCCCCATGTATCTACTCCATTTGTTGGGGTGGTAGAGCCTAAGATGTAGAGGTGAAAAAATTGTATGGATCACCTTCGAGGCGACTTTCCCATGAGTACTTTTGGATAGTATTTCTTTGATTGGTGGGATGAGAAGATTTTCATGATCAAGGACTATCCCTATACTGACATAGACTCCCGACATGATCCAAATCTCATACTAACTCCTGGAGCACAATGGGGAGACATAGGTAAGAAGAACAAGTATTTTTTAGTTTTGAATTTATAACATTGTTTCATATTTAAAAATATTATATTTTTGTTGTCATGCAATGACATTAGAAATATTTATGTATGACATAGATATTGGGCCAATGTCGTTGCTCAACATGTATATCTAGAGAGGAATAACAACGAGACATAGTGGAGGGGGTTGATGACACTGCAAAAAACATTTGTGAAGTGTGAAGGAACCTTAGGGGGATCATTATTGGTGTGCCCATGATGATAGTAGATGATGTGCCCTAGAGGTTATAGTTCCATGTGGTTGGAGTACCACAACCTTTTTGTCAGACTGTTGAGGCAGGTAACCAATGCGATTGTGTGCTACCATGAGAAATATGTTTTGGCACATGATGATTAGTCTAGGGATTATCCTATATAGTATCTATAGATTTTAGACTAGATGCCTTTTGAGGCTATAATATTATGGGCCAAAGAGCTTGATTTTTGTACCTTATATATTTTTTTGGACACGATGTATAATTGTCTTTTTATATATTTATACACATGGTTTGATTATTCGTATGAGTTAAATTATTTTTATTTATTTGCCATGATTATTGTACATGAATGCTTGTATTGATTTTCTAGTTTAATGCAATAAATGCTAATCCAACACATAGTTAGCCAATGAATCAACCAATGTGTTTAAATTGGAAAATTAACATTAGTAATAAACTCAAATAGTCCCCCAAGAAGTCGCACCCTTAAATACTTCCTAAGAAGTGTAGGATTTCTAACATGACAAACATTATTCAATTGTGACACCACTAACTATGAATCCAATTCTACAACTACATGCGGATGTTAAGAGCAATAGCTTTGAAAAGAAGTTCGATGACATCACTATACTCTATAACATCGTTAGTCACAGGATTGAGGCACATGCTCCTGAACTCACTAACTTTTTCTATGGGAGAAAAAACCACCCATGTGGTAGAAGCAATTTTCCAGGTACTATGGCTAGTGTCATATATGAAACCTGCATAAACGAGAATGGATGTTGACATTTTCAAATCAATCACTAGACATGATAAGCATGTGAACCAAAAACCAAAATGTAAATAAACATCTCTAAAGTACAAAAATTTAAAATACAACATGTTACAAAAGCACCATGCAATATCGCTACATATGCATGGTACTTTTTCACATAGATCCCATAGAAAAGCTCAAACAAAGGATTTCCTTTGTATTCAACTAACTCATAGGCTTGTTTTTGCAATACATGGATCACAATGTAATGACCATGCCAAAAATATTCAAATTTCTGAGCCTCTAAATTTTCATGATCTTGATCATAAACCAAAACCAAATCTCCTTTAGTGAAGATATGAGGACATGCCATACTAGGATTTAACATGCTTCTTATGAGTCTCATTAGCCAACATAGCTTCTTGATGATGTTTGTTAATATGGGCCAAATAAATGAGATGTTCTTCCTCTGCAAAGGTATCAAGCAAGAATTCTATGGCTAACTTCAATGAAAGAATTTCACATTCAATTAACATAAGTACCTCCACTACATGAACAAGTTGAAAAGGTGTAAAATTGGTGGTAGATTTGACTAAGGTTTCTTAGGCCCATAATGTTAAAAAAAACATTAGATGCCATTTCATCTTGTGCTTGTCCACTATCCTCTACATGATGGTCTTCAAAACTTTATTGATGGCTTCAACTTGACCATTAGATTGAGGATAATAAGGTGACAAATTTTCATGCTTAAAACCCAACTTGGCCGCCAATTTGGTCATCATCTTATTCTAAAGGCGAGACCCATGATCAGTGACAATCATAATGGGTAGAACAAACCTAGCAATAATATGGTTAAATACGAAAAGTTCCACTATGGTACCATCATTGGAAGAAGTAGGCATAGCCTCAACCCACTTAGTGAAGTAGTCAATGACCACAATAATGTAATTGTAACCATTAGCCAAAGCAGGCTTGCAAATTACAAAGTATATCCCTCACTTTGCAAAGGGGCCAATGGTAACCACATAGTGTAATGAAGCAATATGAACATGCATCTTCTGAGTAAATACTTGGCAAGGATGGCACTTTTGCACTACCTGAATGCAATCTTTAAAGATGGATGAGTAGAAGTATCCCATGCGTAATGTCTTTTGGGTTGTGTCTATCCTAGAAAAATGATCTCCAAATGCTCCAACATGGAAATCATTTAAGACATTCTTATCTTCCTCATGGACTAAGCATTGAAGCAATAGCAAGTCTATGACACGTTGATAAAGAGTATCATTGACGAAGAGATAAATTTTGGCTTGATGGAAAATACATTGACATTCATTATGAGATGAACGAGGGTTAAAATATTGGGTTTGAAGATATATCATGACATATATGTACTAAGGATCTAAATAGTCAACGAGGAATAAATATTCATCTAATAAGGACTCATTGGCCACAAATTCCTCAACATCTTCCGTGAGATCGTACACTAACTCAACGAAAGCCAAAGAGTTCTTGTATTTCAAGGTAAATTAATAGCAAACTCCAAATCAAACTCTTGTAATATGACTATCCATTTCAAATATTTCCCCCCAATGATCCGATCAGTCAATATGTGCTGCATTGGGTTGGATTTTGCTAAAAAAATAGTTTTTCAAAGAGGAATATAGTGCTTGAGACAATGGACATCATGAATTCATACCAAATCTAACTTCTCGGCATGGGAATAACACAATTTGGTACCGAAAAGACCCTTACTAAGGTAATAAACCACATGTTTGCACTATGAACGATCAATGCCATACCAATGGTGGATTCAGATGCGACAAGATAGAGCAAAAAATCCTGTAGCCTGGAAGACTTAGTAATGAGACTCACACTAAAGTTTTATTCAATTATTCAAACAAGAATTGTTCTTGGTCATCCCTTATAAAATGTACACCCTTCTTCAAAAGGTGCATGAAACCTTTCACAATATCCTCATAATTTTCTATGAATCTTCATAGAAAGTTTTCCTTTCCTTAAAAACTTTGAATTTATCTAATGGTAAATGGGGGAGGCAACTAAACTATCACCTCAAACTTAAAAGGATCAATCATGATCTCGAACTTGGAGATAATGAAGCCAAGCAATATCCTAGATATCACACAAAATATACAATTATGTGGATTCAAATGAATTTTATAATACTAACATTAAGTGAATATAGCATGAAGGTGAGATGGATGCTCAACATGATTCTGGGACCTTGCAGCTAAGTCATCCAAATACACTTCAACAATGTATTTTATGTCATAAAAAGTATATGACATGGACCAATGGAATGTGGATCCAACATTTTGAAACTAAACATCTTTCGATAGGAAAAGTTACCCCAAGGACAAATAAACATAGCCTTATGCTAGTCTTCCCATTTTATCTGAATTTGATTATAGCTAAAGAAATAATTCACAAAAGAAAAGTTTTCACTATCAATGCATTGATCAATAATATGATCAATGAACGGGGTAGGATAATGATCCTTTGGACAATATTGATTAAGATCCCTAAAATAGTACCTTATTTCTTATCAACTGGAACAAGATTGGAAACCCACTTCGTCAAAGGAACTAGGTAAATGAAACCACCACAAAGCAATTTTTCTACCTTTTCCTTCATGGAAGTTGCTTTCTTTGGATTAACTAGCCATAACTTTTGCCAAATATGCTTAGCATCATCATAAATTTTGATTTCATGCTCAACAATCCGAGGATCAATGCCTAGAATTTCCTCATAGGACCAATAAAAAATGTCATGAAACTCTTTAAGAATTTCCTCTTCTTGAAGACTCATAACAAAAATCACAAGATTAACTTAACATGCAAGGCTATCATCAACTGACATACTCATGCACAACTACAAATAAAGTCTATACGCACCATATTTACATGTACAAGCAACATTAAACAAAATAACAACAAATACTTATATGTGACTACATACAAGGATTAACCCATATCAAGCATAGACAAATATGCACACAATAAACACGACAAGCACATAAAGAACACTTATCTTTTATGGAAATCACCAACTGCGCACATAACTCAGACATTCCTCCCAGCCATAAACTTTGTTGCTCATAATATTTCAACAACATGTCACCCCTGTGCTGGGGCTTAACTCCACCAGGGAAAAAGGGTTCCTAGGGATAGGCTAAGGTCCAATTCTCAACAAAATTGCTTAGTCCAAGGTGATAAATACTGCAACTAACCTACAATATCTCATTTCCCATGCACCCGTGGTCTAGAATTGGATCCAAGAACTTGATGGGGCTAAGAAAGGCCTAAAAATAAATGTTCTTATAATGGCTTCAAAACAGACGTGTACGTAGGCCTCATCGATATGAACCCAACGCAACTTGAACGGGATCAAACATATGTCGTATGCTCTTGATATCCCGTTCTATTCGTTTTTCCAAATAGGGAAAAAAAATGTTGACTCTACATTCCATACAGTACCATGTGGTAGCTGACTATACAGGTCGTATGACCATACAAATGATGTGGTAGCACAGTTGGTGCAGACCACGAAGAGTCCGTACAACTGACGTGGCATGCTGACTGGGCGTACAGACTGATGACGTGGTAGGTACAGGTGGACCAATAGGGAGGTGACACATGTTACCATTGTAAGGGAGACATGTGGCACGCCCGTACAATTGATGTGGCACATCCGTACGGTGACACGTGGCCCATCCGTGGCAGGGTATGATGTAGATAGATGGACCAATCCACATGTGACACTTGGCATTGATTTTCGACGAATGAGGAGGTGCCACGTGGCCCAGACGTGGGCTGCCACGTGGCACCCAGGGATTGGCTTAAAATTTATTTACAAAAAATTGTTTTGGAGCAGACGAGGATTGAACATAGGACCTTCGGCCGAGATAGTGACTTGGCAGGCCGGGCTAGATAGCCCCCCTGCGCGTTGGGTCTTAACATGATATGTTGTCATATTGTTATAAAGTTGTAAAGGGTTTCATATGTTGGCAGAAAGGGTTGGGGCTAGGCCCCAACCCATAGCTTTATTTCACTCCACACAACCCTCGCTTAACCATTCCAGGTGCTAAGCTCCAACGACAAGCCACAGGCACAGGGGCCATGGGCCACAGGCCACCGTTCCAATAGTTACTATATGACCGGGGGTTGCAGCTATGATGCAGTGGCGCGAAGGACTAGGGATAATCCCTCAGTATAGGGATTCTATCAAATTGTGTCATATGACCTTGTATTACGGAGGAGGGGCCAACACGTAGCCCCTAGGGGGCTGACACTTGGCCATATGGCCTCATATGACTGAGTTTAAGGGGCGCGTGCCAGGAAAAAGGGCTTAGCCCTTTATTAAAGCAAAAGTGGGTTTTTATCACTATATTATAGTGATTTTTTTTAATTAATTCATCTATTTTTGGAGGATTTTGCCCATTTTTGGGGGATATTGGGCCCTTTATGAAGCCAAATTTGGGGAGGAAGTTGGGATATGGTTACCAAATCCAGATCTATATAAACCAAGCCTTCTTGAGGCCATGAGAGGAGATTCAGAGCAGGTTTATGCTGAAGATTTGCCAAGCCAAAGCCATTTTTTATGTAGGGAAGCTGTTGAGGAGCGCACCTTTGCGGGCGATTTCTGGGAGCTCTGGTCATCCGATTTGAGTGTCATTTCTTCTGTTGGGTTCTTAAGATCTGGGAGAACAATACCATATCAGTTTTGTAACCTTTTGGCACTACTGTGATGGAATTATTGATCTTTGAACATAAATAAGAAAGCCTCACCCACTGAGACAAAGGCCCAGAGACGTAGACGAGATTGATGAACTCCGTTATCACATTGGTGTTATGGTTTGCTGCTGTTTTATGCTTAATTTCAATTCTTTACATGTTTATATGGCTATGATATCTTATCATATCTTCTTCCTCTTTCTTTAATCTTTCTAATTGGTTAATTAACACATGCTTAATAACTCAACCATAGTCCTGTAAAAGATATTTTTGGATCAAGTGGTATCAGAGCTAGTTGACGTTTGGATTTGAGTTTTGCATGTTAACCAGGGAAAAGCTACATCATGGGGAAGACAAGCTTGTTGAAGAGAATCCATTGATTGGATTGAGAAAGAGAACTTCTCAAAGGGAGAGGATGGCATTGGAAGAGGGACTTTCTCGGGATGAGAAAGAGTTTTGAAAAACTTTCCTTACTATGTTAAAGATGATGAAAGTTTTGTATGATGATTACTTGGAACATAAGAGACCAGTTCTTGGTGAATATTCAAAGGAAAAAAGTGAATAAGGAGAGGATCCTCCTCAGATTCCTCATTCACCTCCATCATCACCTCCTTCTTCAAGTTCAAGTTCAAAATCCAATGCAAAGAAACATGTTCATAAACATAAGAATGAAATGCCATTATTAAAACTTGATGTTAAATTCGAATTACCCATATATGATGGTGAAGTTAATGCAGAGAGACTTGAAAATTGGGTCAGACAGATGGAGGTCTATTGCAGTGTGCAACCGATCAAGGATGAGGCCACACAAATCAAGTTGGCATCTTTGAGACTTGCAAGCACATCACTCATCTGGTGGCAAAACAAGTTGCAAAACGGAATGCAACAAGTGGGTAATGTATTTCTATCATGGCAAAGTTTTATTTCTGCAATTAGGAAGCAATTCTATCCTTTGGGTTATAAAGAGAAAGTGTTAATTGAATGACAAGCTTTAAAACTAAGAAAATGACAAACAATGAAAGAATACATAGATGGCTTTCGAAAAATGGCATTGATGTTAGATATTCCTTTACATACCCAAGAAACTCTTATGAAGTATATAGGAGGTTTACTTGGACATATTAGAAACACTGTATTCATGTTTGCACCAACTAATCTTGATGAGGTTTCATTTCAAGCAACATACATTGAAGTAGGAAAAACATGTGTTGGTGTATCAGGGGAATCATCGTCAAGTAAAGAGGAAAAGAGGAAGTGGCATGGAAAGAAGTCAAATACAGTGACGAGAAAGGAAGAGAAGCCCTCTTGCAAGCATTGCAAGAAAGAGGGGCATGATGAGGACCGTTGTTGACAGTTGCATACCGAGAAGAGACCGAAGTGGTTCAAGGAAAAGAAGGGGAGGAAAATATTTGCGGAAACAACACGACCCACAGACTTGGGATCAGATTCAGGTGATGAATCTAAGGTCTCATTGGTTGGTATGATAGGTAAAATTGGTGAAGGAATTGATTGTAGAAGTAACTTGTTTCATATAAGGGTCATCATGTGACACACTAAGGTTGATACATTAATCGATAGTGGATCTCAATCTAACCTAATTTCTGAGGAATTGGTTAAGCAATTGGGGTTAAAAACACAAATACATCATAAGCCCTACACACTTAAATGGATAAGCAACCACCATCAAATGCACATAACAAAGTAGTGCACCTTCAAATTTGCAATTTCATCTAAGTATGTGGACGAGGTAACATGTGATGTAGTGCCACTAAGTGAACGTGGAATGGTCTTAGGTAGTCCATACTTATATGATCATAACACAATCTTCTACGGGACAAAGAATCAATATCAATTAACCAAAGCAGGTCAAGATTTTGTGGTTCATGCTCATCATGTAAAGGCAAATAAAACTCTTCAAACTATGGAACAATTAAAGAAGGTAGTTCAAGCAAGAAACAAACCTATAATTGTTTCAAATCAAGTAATCAATCTTAAGCAAGAATAGGAGATGATTGTGGAATGGAAAATCAATCATAGTTTGCTTCAAGATAAGCTATTGCCATGCAAATATTACAAACATATCAACTTGTTTGCAATCATATTTTTTATGCTATCATTAGTAATGTTGTCTACATGGATGATAGTAGCTTCAGTAAGATGTGATAGGGTTCAAATGGCTAACAATATGTTGTCAGTTGTCATGATTGTGTTACAGTTGATCTTGATGAGACAGGTGCACATGGCAAAGTTCAAAGACAGATATCAAGTCGGGTGGCCTATCCCAAGCTTATTGATTGGTCAATAACCTTTTGGGGACCAAAAGGTCCTTTAGTGGGGAGGTGTGATCCATAATCTGATCCAAGAGCTTGATGGGGCTTAGAAAGGCCTAAAAATAAATGTTCTCAAAATAGCTTCAAAATGGATGCGCGCGTAGGCCTCGTCGATACGAACCCAACACAACTTGAACAGGCTCAAACGAACGTCGTATGCTCTTGATATCACGTTCTGTTCGTTTTGCCAAATAGGCAAAAAAATGCTAACTGTATAGTCTGTATAGTTCGTATAGTGCCACGTGGCAACTGACTGTACAAGCCATACAACTGACGTTGCAGCACAGTTGACACAGACGTGGCAGATTCTGTACAACTGATGTGGAAGGTTGACTGAGCGTACATACTGATGACATGGCAAGTACAGGTGGACCAACAGGGAGGTGACATGTGTCACCACTGCAAGGGTGACATGTGGCACATCCATACATCTGACGTGGTAAGTCCGTACGACGACGTGTGGCCCGTCCGTACGGTGACATGTGGCATGGTACGATGCTGACAGGAAGATAGGTGGAAAGGTACGACACAGATAGATGGACCAATCCACGTTTGACACTTGGCATTGATTTTCGGTGAATGAGGAGGTGCCATGTGGCCTAGACGTGTGCTGCCATGTGGCACCCAGGGATTGGCTTAAAAGTTCTTTATAATTTTTTTTTTGGAGCAGATGAGGATTGAACACAGGATCTCCGGCCGGGCTAGCCAACCCGCCTATGCGTTGGGTCTTAACATGATATGGTGTCATATTGTTATAAAGTTGCAAAGGGTTTCGTATGGTGGTGGAAAGGGTTGGGGCTAGGCCCTAACCCATGACTTTATTTCACTCCACACGACCCTCGCTTAACCATTCCGGGTGCTAAGCTCCAACAACAAGCCACAGGCGTGGGGGCCATGGGCCATGGTTCCAACAATTACTATATGACCGGGGGTTGCGACTATGATGCAGTGGTGCGGAGGACTAGGGATAATCCCTCAGTCTCGACATTCTATCGAATTGCGCCATATGACCTGGTATTACGGAGGAGGGGCCAATGTGCAACCCCTAGGGGGCTGGCACTTGGCCATATGGCATAATAAGACTGAGTTTAAGAGGCATGCTCTAGGAAAAATGGGCTTAGCCCTTTATTAAAGAAAAAGTTGGTTTTTATCACTATATTATAGTGATTTTATTTCATAAATTCTGCTATTTTTGGAGGATTTTGCTCATTTTTGGGGGATATTGGGCCCTTTTTGAGGCCATATCTGGGGAGGAAGTTGGGAGATGGTTATCGAATCCAGATCTATATAAACCAATCCTTCTTGAGGCCATTAGAGGAGATTTAGAGCAGGTTTATGCTGAAGATTTTCCAAGCCAAAGCCATTTTTTATGTAGGGAAGTTGTTGAGGAGCACACCTTTGCGGGCCATTTCTGGGAGCTCCGGTCATCTGATTTGAGTGTCGTTTCTTCTGTTGGGTTCTTAAGATCTAAGAGAACAAGATTGGATCAGTTTTGTAACCTTTTGGCACTATTGTGATTTACTTATTGAGATTTGAATAGAAATAAGAAAGCCTCACCCACTGAGAAAAGGCCCGAAGACGTAGGCGAGATTGCCGAACTCCGTTATCACATTGGTGCTATGGTTTGTTGTTGTTTTATGCTTCATTTCAGTTATGTACATGTTTATATGGCTGTGATATCTTCTCATATCTTCTTCCTTTTTCGTTAAGCTTCCTAATTGGTTAATTAACACATGCTGAATAACTCAACCATAGTCATGTAAAAGATCTTTTCGGATCAACCTGTCACACCCAAGGAAGTGTGCCCCTTCTCTACTCAATAGTCCTTCGGATGCCCCACTTACCTTTGTAGGGTTACCAACAACAGGTCGGACAGGAAGTCTCCGAGCCCTGCGACTAATGCTCAACACACCAGGGAACAACTCTCAACAAAAATCCCACTTGGAAAGTATGCTCATGGGTTTGGCAACCACTTCACAACAACGAATCTCTCACCCAGAGAGACTGATCTTGGTTTTTCAACCCGTCTGATCGATAGTAAAACTATGATTACAACTCCTCAAATCCTCACAAGCTTCTTAGTGGAGATAAGGTAATAATCATACTTCCCATACAATTTGACCCCTTTCTATTCACGAGAGCCTGCAACATGAAATCCTTTCCTCGAATAATGGATAATAATGAAATCCCCTCGAAAATGCATTACGACAAACAATATATATTGCATGCTTTCAACTTGACATTTGTCATCTTCAGAAGTAGCTTTAAGCCACTTGGTGATCCATTCTTTACCCTAGAGAACTTAGGATAAAATAATATATCCATAAGGTTACAATTTTCAGAAATATGATTAAAATATTCCCCCCTTTTCCCTTTTTCGGTGGAGTCAACCCCCCATCTCTTTTCGTTTGAGTATGTTTGTACGCAAAAATCTAATATTATATTAATAACTGAGTATAATTACATGGATAGGTGCACTGGCCTATTTGCGTCCCGACTCACCAACCTCATACTCACACAGGCTCTCCGACCTCAATACACACACACACACACACACATATAAATCAGTTCTGCGTGCACTTCTAGGTCATTCCCATGCACTTACCCAAGTGTACGCAACACTGTGCAATGTGCGCACTTACCCAGGTGCACACAACACATAAAATGTGCACACCATGTCTTTGGTAACACTTCTCCACGCACTACTCAGGTGCGCGCAACACCAAAACTTAGTGCCAGCGACTCACCAACCTAAATGTACATTACATTTACACTTGGTACCAATCGACTCACTATCCTATATGTACAATTACTAAGGGTTCCGGATCAGAGACATTACAATCCCCTCTCCCTTATTTATGCATTCTTTTGAGTGTATCATATACACATGTACATACAAAATTTCAAAAAGATGAAGATACTCTGCTCGCATAACATCCTCACACTCCCAAGTTGCATCCTCTGGACTGTACCGGGTCCATTGGACCTTTACCAAACCCATGGATCGATTCCAGAGCTGCATGATTTTTCGATCCAATATGAAAACCAGTCGCACTTGAAATATGCCTTCTGGCTACACCTGAACCACATTCCAATCAATAATATGATTAGCATCCGATACGTACTTCTTAAGCAATGACACATGTAAAAAATTATTAATGCACAAGGATGTAGGAAATGCAAGCATATATGCAACATGAACAATCCTTTCAAGGATTTCGAATGGCCCACAATAGTGCCCTGCTAACTTAGAATGCTTTCCCAACTTCTAGGAGCTATGCATGGCCTTCTCTTTCAAAAACACATGATCACCCACTTTGAACTCTCTGTGGGTTCTGCCTTTATCTGCTTAGTTTTTCCGCCTATCATTGGAATCCTTTAGATCCAACCTTATCTTTACCATCTGCTCCTCCATTTTCTGGAGCAAATATGGCCCAACTACTGCGTGGTATGTTGGGTTGTTCCAACTCACAACTATGTTTCACCTTCTACCATACAATGCCTCAAATGGGCTCATATTTAAAGATTCCTGATACCCATTGTTGTAGGCAAAATCTACCAAATGCAAGTAGTCTTTCCATTTTTATGGCTTATCCATCACATACATCCTCAACATGTCTTGAATCAACCAATTTACTCTCTCTGTCTAACCATCTGTCTCAGGGTGATATGTTGCGCTGAAATTCAGATTTGTCCCAAATCCTTTAAATAACCCTTTCCAAAAGTTCGAGGTGAACTTGGAATCTTTGTCAGACACAATTGTCGTAGGTACACCATGCAGATTGGCAATTTCTCGCATGTATATCTCAACAATGTTGGCTTCCTTGTGCACTGACTTCACTGGAAAAAAAATAGGCATCTTTAGTAAGCTTGTCCACCACCACCATAATATAATCATGTTACTTAGCAGTTCTAAACATCTTAGTTACGAATTCCATGGTCACAACTTCCCACTTCCACTTAGGAATGCGCAAGGGCTATAGCAAACCAATTGGATTTTTGTTCTCAACCTTGACTTGTTGACATTCAAGACATCTTGCAATAAAATCTGCAACTTCCTTTTTCATACCTGGCCAAAAGTATTGCTTCTTAACTGCGACAATTGTCTTCTGGTAACCTGGATGTCCAACATAAGGAACCTAATGCATCTTTAACAATATCAGGATTTTCAACTCCTAATCATTTGGAAAATATATTCTGCATCTATACATGAGGATATGATCCTCTCTTAGTTCATAACCTTCAAATTTATGCTGCAACATACCTTATTGTAAGTTCTCCTTTATGTCCACATAACACAGATCTGAATTGGAAACTTCCAAAATTCTGTCACACAAATATGTCTAATACATGCTAATGGTTGTAGCATGCATCCCATGCACCCTCTTGCTGAGTGCATCAACCACTTTGTTATCTTTTCCTATGATATGATTTATGTTGAAGTCATACTCACTAAGGAACTCTAACCACCTACTTTGTCTGGCATTTGAACTTGGTTGTCCAAACAAATACTTTAGATCACAATGGTATGTTCTCAACTCAAATACTTTACCCATGAGATAATGCCACCACATATTTAAGGCATGCACTATGGCTACCAATTCTAAATCACGAGTAACATAGAGCCTTTCATGCTCTTTCAACTTCCTTGATTCATAGCACATCACATGTCCATTCTGACTCAGGACTCCACCTAGTCCTTCCTTGCATGCATCCATGCACACAATGAAGTCTTCATCAAGATCAACAATTCTCAAAATTGGCGCACTTGTTAGCAAACTCTTCAGGTGCTGGAAACTCCTTGTGCAATCCATAGTTATCTCAAATCACACACCTTTCTTCTGCAAGGATGTAATTGGATGTGAAATATGTGAGAATCCTTCAATAAACCTTCTTTAGTACCTGACTAGTCCCATAAAGGATCTCACTTCTGTGACATTTCTTGGTGTTGGCCATTCCTCAATGGATTTTATCTTCATTGGGTCCACAATTGTTCCTTCCTCTAAAATTATATGACCCAAGTAATGAATTTGTCGCTGCTAAAGTGAACACTTGTTAAACTTTCCATAAATATGATGCTCACTCAATACCTGCAACACCATCCTCAAGTGTTGCTCGTGCTCTTCCTCAGACTTTGAGTAAATAAGTATGTCATCTAGAAACACAATGACAAACTTATCTAACTAACTTCTGAAAACTCCATTCATCAAACACATGAAAATAACTGGTGCATTTGAAAACCCAAATGGAACCACTGTAATCTTGTAATGACCATACCTTGTTCTGAAGGCAGTCTTACTGATGTCTTCTTCTTTTATTCTCACCTGGTGATATCTAAATTTGAGATCTATCTTGGAAAATATCACTGTGCTCCTTAGATGATCAAACATGTCATCTATCCTTGGAAAATGATACTTGTTCTTCACTGTTACCTTCTTCAATTGTCTGAAATCGATACAAAGTCTCAGTGTACCATCCTTTTTATTCACGAATAAAATTGACACACCCCAAGGTGACATTATTGGGCATATATACCCTTCTTCATAAGCTCTTCAAGTTGCATCTGCAACTCCTTCAACTCTGGCGTACTCATCCTATAAAGAGTCTTGGATATAAGAGTTTCTCCAGGCATTCAATTTATAGAGAAATCTCTATGCAACCTCGAGATCTCTTTAAAGACATCCTCAAACTCTTTCAATACTGCTTAGTCTTCAATACTTGACACTTTATCCTTAGGTACCTCCTCCAAGTGCATTGAAAATACTTGACATCCCTTCCTGTAACTTTTCTTCAACTGCAATGCTAAAACTTCTCTGATAGAGACAACTCTTGGAATTCCTTGAACTGTTCTTAAGTTTCCTTCCTCATCTAAGAAAATAAATTCCTTATTATAACAATCTAGGAAAACATGGTGCTCATCCAACCAATCCATACCAATGAGGCAATCATACAAGCCCAAAGGTATAATATTCAAATCAACCTTTGTGCGCAGTCCATTCATTTCCATTGGACATGCCTTGACTATCTTGTTAATTTTCCTTTTTTCTCCTGTAGCTAACTACACCAACCATGGTTTTCCAAGCTCGCTTCTTGGAAAATGGAATCTTTCCACCATCTTAGAATCTAGATAACTATGACTAGCTCATGAGTAAATTAAAATAATAATGGGTTGATCATTAATCTTACCTTCCACCTCGATCATGTGCGACTGAAAATAAACCTACTTGTTATCCAATGTGGCATAAATCCTTGGCACATTTCTACCCATGTCCTCAACTGTTGCAACTTTTCATACACTGTGCACAATCCTCGCTTTATCGCCTCTTTGCGGGCAATCTCTGTGCATATGATTTCCGCCACAACCCCAACAATGCATAGGTTGCTGCCATGAATTTTTTCCCACTGTCTCCGACATTCTAGGCTTCTAGAGGGTTGACTGTCCTTGCACAGTCTTTCTGAAAAATGATGGTTTAGCCCCCTTCTTCCTCTGTTCCACCTTGCTTTTAATCTTATCTTCCCAAGCCTTTTGGAAAGTTAGTCTTCCCCTTTGATGCTCATATAGACACTTAGCGTGCCTTATAGTTTCTTCCAATGTCTTGGGATCATCATATTGTATCTTCTCACTAATAAACAATGGAAACCCTCTTAGGTACCTTTGAATATTCACTTGTTCATCCCTGATAAAAGGCACATATTTCAACAACTCTAAAAATATTCTTTCGTACTCGTCTATTGTCATGCTCCCAAGCTTAAGTTCGAAGAACTCCATTTTTCTGTCATAGTACTGCTTGGTTAAGTATTTCTTTTGGAAAAACCTCTTGAACTCCCTCTAATTAGTATTTTTTTCATCAATGTGCTCCACTTGCACATACTGATCCCACCACATTAAATCTTTCCCCTTGAGCTAATAAATATAAATTCTCCCTTCTGCCTGTGTAGAATAATTATGCAACAGGAAGGACTTCCTCATACCCAACAGTCATATCTTTGCATCCTCATCCTTTTTGTACTCACCGTCAAAGGTAGGAGGCTTGATCTTATTCATTTCTCCATGTAGCTCATCCACCCCAGTCCTTCTCTTATGCTTTCTGTCAGGAGATGGACTTGAGCTACTGTGTGCTTTCTTAAAAGAATGCTTACCAACACTTCTTTATTCTCTTCTTTTTCTCATCACGAGACATGCGACTTCTTGACCTACTTGACTCTGTCTCCTTATCCATTTTCTTTTCTATTGTATCCAGGCTCTGCATCAATTTGAAATTGAATTCATCTTGCTATACCTCGGATCTCATAACCCTTTCATTACCAACCTTATAGATTTGGACATCTTTCTGCAATCCATTTATGGTTTCTACCAAATTCATGCGCTCCTCCTTGGATTCTGTACCATCAACACCCAAACCGACATATAGATCCTCGAATTCATTGTCATGACTGTAAGTCCTTTACGCATCTTTCATGCTTTTAACCTTCTGCACTGACTCTATCCTACTCTATTCGTTGATAATTCTGCAAAATGTGCAGGCAATTAAGATTTGTTAGATGAATTCATGAGACAAATTCATGAAAACTCCGCACCGTATTGTCATAATCCTTTCTTTTGGTTCCTTGGATGATTTTAACACCCCAAATTCTAGTGCGCACACCCCACATCAATACTTTGCGCACATCACTGCTCTACACCGTGCACTAGTAGTTTCCGCGCATAATACAATTTGCACTGTGCGACACCAATCCTTTAGTTCACATGACAATCTTATAATGATCGCTAGCTCATATAGGTCCAATGTTGAACCAATAGTTCTGATACCACAATGTAACATCCCCAACCACCCCAGGCTATGCCAGGTCACACAACGTTAACTTCTATAGCTCTGAATTAACCAAACTATAACATCCCCAACATACTACTGAGCAATGTTACTCTAAAATTTCATTGGGTAGATTCTATCCAATACAAGTCCATGCAATATCACTTGAAATAACACACTCAACCCAAACTTGAGTCACGCCACACAATTTATAACAACATAAGCAACATTCTCCTTTTAACACAACCTTAAGCAATGTAAGTAACTCAATAAATACAGACACTACCATACTGATCACACAACACAACCATGTGCACAACCATCTTGGTGTCATGTGCCAAATCTGATTTCGTTGTGTGCGGAGTCTATTTCCTTGAACACACACATGAATTCCAGACTTCTATGCACATAGGCTACTTTCCTGCACACCCAACTAACTAATCCTCTTGTTGAAGACTCATAACCAAAATCACAAGATTAACTTAACATGCAAGGCTATCATCAACTGGCATACTCATGCACAACTACAGATACAGGCTATAAGCACCATATTTACATGTACAAGCGACATTAAACAAAATAACAACAAACACTTATATGCGACTACATACAAGGATTAACCCATATCAAGCATAGACAAATATGCACACAGTAAACAAGAAAAACACATAAAGAACACTTATCTTTTATGGAAATCACCAACTGCGCACATAACTCAGACAATCCTCCCAGCCATAGACTTTGTTGCTCGTAAGCTTTCAGCAACAGGTCACCCCCAAGCTGGGGCTTAACTCCACCAGGGAAAAAGGGTTTCTAGGCACAGGCTAAGGTCTGATTCTCAACAAAATTGCTCCATCTAAGGTGCCTGCTGCTATAACTAGCCTACAATATCTCATTTCCCATGCACCTGTCACACCCAAGGAAGTGTGGCCCTTCTCTACTCAACAATCCTTTAGATGCCCCACTTCCCTTCCCAGGTTTACCAGCAACAAGCCAAACAGGAATTCTTCGATCCCTGTGACTAATGCTCAGTGCACTAGGGAACAACTCTCAACAAAACTCCCACCTGGAAAGTATGCTCACGGGTCTGACAACCACTTCAAAACAACCAATCTCTCACCCAGAGAGACTTCTCACAGTCTATCAATCCATCTCCTCGACAATAAAACTATGATTACAACTCCTCAAATCGCCACAAGCTTCTCTATGAAGATAAGGTAATAATCATATTTTCCATGCAATCCGACCCCCTTCCGCTCACGAGATCCTGCAACATGAAATCCTTTCCCCGAATAATGAATAATAATGCAATCCCCCCCAAAATACACTAAGGCTAGCAATATATATTGCATGCCTTCAACTTGACACTTTCCACCTTCAGAAGTAGCTTTAAGCCACTTGGTGACTCGTTCCATACCCCCGAGAACTTAGGATAAAATAATATATCTGTTAGGTTACACTTTTTGGAAATATTATTAAAATATTCTCCCCTTTTCCCTTTT
>JASDQU010244299.1:77207-89304 GCA_032191745.1 Picea mariana
ACACATGTGTTGGGACGTTGAGTTAATCTAGGGCCTACCTTTGTTGAAGAGTGAATGGTGATATAAAACAACAACTTCGACTTGTATGTATACATAATCTAAATTAGGTCAGGGCCGGCCTATATGTCGGAGGATTACTTGAGCACCCCTTGCTATAGTGGGAAAAGCCCCCTACAGACTACACTAGGATTCTAAAGTGCAGGCAGAGCTAACCGTCTAAAGTCTCCTACTTTTAACAACTATCCCAACAACACCCCACATTCATGCATAAAGTACAAAGTATAGGGATCCGGTAGTCTTACCTTAAACTCTACGTCCGGTGTTGATCCCTATGCGTTCAGTCGCTTCTCGACTACAAATCTCCTCCCAAGGCTGACCTGCATTCACCAAAAGACAAACAAGAAACTACGAACATGCATTCTATATATGAATTAATGGGTTAGATGTCATAACAAAATGTAAATCAAACATGAAGATTGAACACATCATATGGCGGGACGGAAAAAGTACTTCTTTATATTAATCTCATAGAGTTACCTACAAAATGAGATCGGTGACTGCTCCTCAAACCCAGTTCTGGGATCCACTTCAACAAGCTCCAACTGCTTCCACGCATCCTTCTTCTCTCACACTTCTCTCTAGAGAATGGGCATAGGCTTATGGATGAGGGAAAAGGCAAGAATACGAAATTTTGGCTCAAAACTCACAATGTGGTTGCAAATTCTTGGGGCAAGGTGGGAAAGAAAAATGGGTAGAGTTTCACTATTGTTATGTTTCTCCTTGGAATGAGATCCCAACACCTCTTTTTATATGACAAAAATATGTTTATTCGGTTGGGTGACGGGCTATAGGTGGTTAATTGGTTGGGAAACTACCCAATAGCCCGTAATCTCAACGAATCCCTTGCAAATTTTTATTTTTTGCAACTTTTGTAGGTATACATGGGTTGTAATGGTGAAGCTAGCGCACATACACAAGTAGCAGTGGCGCAGCTAGCGTACATACGCAGGCAATATTGGTGCAGGGTGCGTACATCTTCAAAAATTGTGTTTTTAAGAAGAGTTGTTCTATATTGGCCCTGCAAAAATAGTAAGTAAGATGGCCTGATGCCAAGTCTACATGTGTGGTCCAATTTAGGGTTATAACAGATGCCCCCTAATGTGTGAGTTCAGAAGAGCATCTAATGGCCGAAATATATTACAAATCTTTACCAATGTACGAAGTGAGTGAACCCGGGACCGGAGTTCGGGAGGTGCCATCTACAAAATAACAATTGTCTCACCGAGTTGGGCATACCCATGCTCAAGATGAAATAAATCATGGTTGTCAATTAAATACACTGCAGATCCATGTCATATAACTATATAAAGTGTAGCCATGAGCAATACACAATGGATCTACATCTAAAAATCAAAGATATACATGTATAGTATCCATCTTCAAGAAGCCAACGAAGCCTGATGGCTGGAGATGAGGTATTCAGAGCTCGGGCAACAACTTCAAGATCTTCAAAACTTGGATAGGAGTGCAATGTGAGTGTACAATTTCACTACCCAGAGGTCTTCGACAACTCGTCGGGGAACAGACAAGAGGATCTCAATGATCAGATAGAGAACTTCATTGATTTCGAATAAGGACGTGATTGGACTTTAAGGATGGTCGGGAATGAGGTCAAGAGACAAACTACAAAAAGGTCGACTCAAGTTGGGTAAAACTTCCCTTGGAAAATAGCACGATTGATGATCAGACTCAGGCAGCATGACATTGACATAAGTTCACGATGCAGGAGGCAACGCAAACTCTCCATATGTTTGGAAGAATAACCAAACTGAGGAGGACACAGCTCTATGTTACAAGAACAACTTCCTACGGTCATATTAAATCCCAAAGCTTGACAAACAAATGGAAGGATGTACTTTGTCCAAGGACGACTCATTGTGCTGCCATAAAAAGAAAATACTTTTCCCATCATCTTTTTGGGGTATATTTGATTTTTTTGTCTTTTTCAATATTTTAACAACTTGAAAAAGAATAAAAGAATGTTACGTTACAAAGGAGGAATGAGTGTTGCAAGCATACTAGTTCCAAGCGCAAGGAACACACTAATGCTCAGAGCAAGGAGACTTCTGCAGGGAAAGGACACTCGGGAAAATTCCTTCATGGGTCAAGGTGTCAAGACGCAAAGGAAAAGTGCTACAAGGCTTGTGTATAAGGCATGCTTCATAGGTTCAGTTAAGAGCAACATGCAGCCGGCATTAGGCCAAAGACGCAGGAATGCAAATGCGATTGATATGAAACAATGATATTGCCCTTCAATGTAATTTTAAACGAGCCTAGAGAAGGTAAGCTCAGTGGTTTTTCATTTTTAGAGAGTCTGAAAAAGCGCAAAATAAGACTCCATTCGCGTACCTTTTTCAAAGATAGTCTAGTTGGCTCGAGAAAGGGATAAATTAGCACCGAAAAGACGTCTATTCAAAACCATTTTAACGAGTGTGATAAAGACAAGATCACTCGGCAATATTTTCAATTTTAAGGACTCTGAAAATAGCTTAACTATGGACTCGCTGCCTTTTTCTAGATTTAGTCTCCTTAGCCCGAAAAAGGTGAAATTTACTGAGGAGAACTCTCCCGGCGAGAAGAATCTCCCGAGGTGTACCGTTTTCCTCTTTAATCTACAGGCCGAAAAAATGGGTAAACTCATGCCAGTAGATGTTTTTTGAACCAATTAACGAGTGTGAAAGAAAAAGGTCACTCAGCGACCTTTTCAATTTTAAGGAGTTTGAAAAGAGTTTAACTATGGACTCTGTAATGGATGTTCTTCTGGACCGGTTTAACGAGTGTGAAGAAACAAGCTCACTCGACAATCGTTTCAATTTTAGGGAGTCTAAAAAGAGCTTAACTATGGACTCTGTAGGGGTTCCTCTTTCGTAAATTAGGTCCCTCAGGCCCGAAAAAGGGTTAAACTTATACTTGAGAATACTATTCTAGCAAACTGAAGTTCCTAGAGTATACCTTTGTTCGTATAATTGACCATCTGGACCGAAAAAGGGGTAAACTACCGCCAGACAGACGTTCCTTCAAATTTTAGTTTGGCAAGCATGAAGGGAAACAAGATCACTCTGCAATATTTTCATGTTTAGAGGGTCTGAAAAGGGCTTAAGAGAAGACCCGTTTGTTTTTTTGGGAGTCTCGAGGGTGAGGCCAAGAGTGATAATATATCATACATGTGAAGGTTCAAACTCGTAATCAAAACAATACTAGAAGGACTCCCGAGCCTATGGTCATTAGCAACGGCATGGACACCAAAATGCAACCAGGATCTACCTAGGGCATCCATGTGAGGGTAGGCTCTACCACTAAATTACAACACTTCTAGAGCATAAATGAAGGTTTTGTGTCTCAATTCGCTGGTTTCGATCCTATGGTAAAGTGAAAAAGACAACAAGGTGCAACAAGTGGAGGTGGAATCCTAACTTAAATGCACAAAGTTGGAAAAATGACTTTTCACCAAAGGACCTTAAAAGTGCCCCAACTCCCAAAAAGTTCATCGAACCAAAAGTAAAGTGAATCGTAACATCCAATGAGAAACTCAAGAACCACGTTACATGATTTTCAGGCCAGAAAAAATGACAACGAGGGTCAAAAAATGACAAAAGGGGGCCAAAAAAGTCTATAAATAGAAGTTGGCAGCTCATTATCACCATTGCAAATTGAGAATTGACCAAAAAGCCGAAAACACCCCTTTGTGAAATAAGTTGATTATGGGAGCTTCAGTGGATGAAACGAACTTCCGCTTGGACCAAGTAAGTACAAACTAGCTCCTCCTGCATTTCCATTCTTTCTTTTTGCATTTCTTTTTATTTTGGGGGGGGCATGCACCTTTAAAAAGGTCGGCCTTGCGTGTACACGGGTAGAGAATAATCTGCCCGCGTACATACACGAATGTTCCCAGTACATCCCGCGTACGCCCTCTAACATATGAAAAAAGTGAAAATGCATTATTTGACTCCTCTTTGAACTTGACATTTTGCAGATTGTATGTCCATTGGAGAGAGAGGGAGCATGAGGACATTGCTATATTGGTCGAGGAAGACCCTGCTACTGTCACCGCATTAAAACAATGTGGGTTGTGGAAATTCTTTTGGTGTCCACTCATGAGGGCACAACCCAGGCTGTTGAACGCCTTAGTGGATTACTGGCACCCAGATGCAGAGGCATTTATGCTCAAGGGACAGTCGTTGACTCCAATGACTAAACATATTTATTTTCTGACTCGCCTCTCAAGCAAAGGGGAATAAATCAACCTTCGTGCTTTTCCCTCTGGGCCTCACAACATTGCTGAGTTGCTCGAGCAACACTGCGAGGCCAGAACAGATAAAGTGGGTTCCCAGGTGTCGATCCACAAAATCACCGACCTATCACTAAAAGTGATAGTTTTACTTATTGGGCAGATCACTGGATCTGCGGCTTTACATCAGGCCTCCTGAGCGCATATGCATTGCACAGTACAATACTTAAATGTGCGATTGTTCGATTGGAGTACAACCATGCTAGAGTGCATGAAGAGACAACTCACAGAGTGTCATGGCCGAAACAACAATAACTTTGGGTTCGGGACTATTCTGTGCTCTTTCTTCTTCGAGAGGGCACCCAGTCTTAGTCCATGAGAGACAATACAGAGGCACGTGGCCTCCTTCCCAGCAGTTTGCAGATGGGCAACATTGCTGCCACAACAGGGGGGAGGGAGGACCATTGAGGCCTTCAATGATACTTTTTTTGATTGGTGGTCTCAGAAGATTCCAGCTATAGAGGACTACCCCTATGTCGGGATCAACTTCTCCAGGGATCCTGACATGCCTGTACCTCCTAGAGCAGAGCTAGGAGAGTTAGGTACGTTTGCTTTTAAAAGTTTTTAATTTTTTAGTTTCTTTTTATATATATATCATTTTTATGTATATCGGAGTACTTGACAACTTTGTATATGTTATGTACAGATATGGGACCAGTGCGTCCAGCTGATTTTGTATGGAGCAGGCGTCGTCCATGACCAGAGGAATTACCAGCAGTAGCAGCGGGGGTACCTCCAACCGGAGAGACTAAGAGATTTTTGAGACGAGTGGAGCAGAAATTGACTGCACTCACTCGTACTCTGCCCATGGCCGAGATTGAGGATCTCTCGCCATCTATGCAGCCTCATGTTTTTGGGGTGCCACGGACCTAGGTCCAGCTATTTCGACATTTGGAAAATGTTGTAGTCCACTATGGCAGGGCTAATAGGCCTCGTTCTTAGCTTAGGGTGGACCATTTTCATGCCGAGGGCACTCTTTGTATATTTTTTAGGGCATAAGCCCCACGCTATATACCAAAATCGTTATTTTTTGAGGCGCTTTCACCCACCTATGTACTCTGATACTTTTGATATATATATATATATATGTACATCTTTTTTGTCTTATGGGTTACATTTATTTACAAATTTATTTATATGTGTATGTGTGTGCTTTTTCTTATGTGTGTGCAATATGCCAATCTAATACTTGATTAGCTAGAGTATCTGTCATTTGATTCAATCTCCTAGGAACATGGATATATGTAATGTAATCAAAACAACGTTCTAAGAGATGTACCCTAAGGAATCGTCGATGTAGAGTAGGATCATAAATGCGGTAAACCCCATTTAACTGGGACACAACCAACTGTGCATCTAAGTAGACTTGAAGGTAAGATATACCATGCGACAAGGCGTCACGAAGCAACTCTATTATTGAAATGTATTCGGTGACATTATTTGTGGCGTCACCTAAACAGATACCTCCAGAAGATAATAATTGTCCTTGAGGTGTGAAGATCACCCAGGCTGCAGAAGCAAGCCTCCGAGTGTGTCAGCTAGCATCATCCGCGAATCCAACGAACACGTCTGATTCACTTGGCATCTGCCACAGTGAAAAATTTGACATAAAAAATGACACGTCCATAAAACAAAAAGACAAAAACTAAAAATGTATAAGAACTATACATATATATAAGAAGTCACCCAAGGTGACCAACCTATGAGTAGTACTTCTTGAGGTAGAGCCCATTTCTAGGCTCTGCTAAAGCTTTCCCTTCAAACTCAACCAGACAATAAGCACCCTTCTTTAATACCTCCTTCACGATGAACAGTCCGAACCACATGGGTTTGAACTTGCCTGCCCCCAGAGGATCCTTATCCTGGTCATAGACCAGGACAAGGTTTCCTTCGGAGACAATTCGAGGATGAACAAACCGATCATACTGACACTTGACTTTCTACTTGTGAGCCTCGTTAGCCAAGGCTACGTCGCGTCATTGCTACTGGTTTCTCTTAAGTTGCTTGAGATATAATAAGTGTTCCTCAGGCGATGAAGTGTCTGGCAATAACTGTACTGCCAACTTAAGAGATGGGATCTAGCATTCTATAGGCAAGACTGCTTCCAACCCGTAAACGATTTGAAAAGGTGAGAAACCAGTGGCAGTCTTTATATATGTTCGGTAGGCCCACAATGTCGAGTACAACATCAAATACCAATTTGACTTGGCCAAATTGATCGTTCGCTGAAGAATGGTCTTGAGAGACTTATTCACAGCTTCCACCTGACCATTCGCTTGTGGGTAATAAGGTGATGAGTGTTCTTGTCTCAACCCTAGCTTTGACGTTAACTCAGACATCATTTTATTTTGAAAGTGACTGCCATGGTCAGTGACAATCTCCTTCGGGACATCAAACCTTGCTATTATCTGATTAAACAAGAAGAGAGTTGTTGTCTCTCCATCATCTTTTAACATTGGCATAGCTTCAACCCACTTAGTGAAGTAGTCTACTGCTACAATGATATAATGGTGCCCCCTGGATGAAGGGGGGTGGAATGTAGTATAATATATCCCCCACTTGGTGAAGGGGCCAACTGTGATGACGGGAAACATGTGAGAAGGATGTGCCCTCATCTTCCGTGAGAAGATCTGACATAGGTGGCACTTCTTGATCGATTCAACACAATCTTTGATCAACATCGACCAATAGTAATCGGCTCGTTGAATATTTTGGGTTGTTTCCAACCCATACAAATGACCACCACATGCTCCAGTGTGGCAGTCGTTAAGCATGAGTTTCGCTTCTTCATGAGTAAGACATCGACGAAGGATGCAATCTACACGTTGAGGATAAAGAGTGTCTTCGAGTATGAGATAATTTTTTTCCTAATGGCGTATACTTCGACGCTCATCACGAGAAGCAGAGGTAGGGCATTTCAAAGTCTAGAGATAGACTAGTATATCTCCATACCAGGGGTCCGAAGATGAAATCAGAAAAATATTTCCTTTAATCAGTGATTCTTCGGGCGTAACATCACCTGACTCGACCGGAAGTTCCGATATAAGTTCTGCAAAGACCAACGACTTTTTATATTTTGCAGACACAAAATACAAGTCAAATTCCTCGAGGATAATGATCCATCTACTAATATTTATGCTGATTACACGTACTGGAACGGATTCACAACGGTAACGACGATGGTCTTGCGAAACAAAATATAGTGACGAAACCGTTGGACAACATGTACTTCTACCAACGCAATGTTTTCAACATGTGAGTAGTTGAGTTATGGTCCAACCAAGCGTCGTCTTAGGTAAAAAATGATGTTTTCTTCAAGCAAATCGTCCTCCTGAACCAAGACCATACCGATGGTCCACTCTGTCGTGGCCAAATACAAAAAGAAATCCTTATTATAATTGGGTGGTCGAAGTACAGGGGCAGATGTGAGGACGTGTTTCAACGCTTCAAAAGAGCGTTGAGCGGCTTCGTCCCAATGAAAAGGAACTCCCTTCTTCAGTAAACGCATAAACCCTTTAGTGATCTCGGCATAGTTTGCGATAAAACGTCAAAGAAAATTGGCTTTTCCCTGTAAACTATGAAGCTGAGGGACTGTGCACAGGGGAGGCAATTGAACTATTACCTCAACCTTTAGAGGATCGACCATGATCCCTATAGTCGACACTATGAAACCTAAAAGACAACCCGACGTCATGCAAAAACTGCATTTGTTTTGATTCAAGCGAATCTGATAGTAGCGACATCGCTCAAAGATAAGTCGGAGGTGTGTGGGATGATCATCTCTCTTCCAAGATCGTGATGCTAAATCATCGAGATAAGCCTCGACTAGGTGTTTGAGATCGTGGAAAGAAAAAGACATGGCCCACTGAAATGTGGCTCCAGCATTCTTTAGGCCAAAAGGCATCTTCCGATAAGCAAATGTACCCCACGGACAAATAAAAGTTGTTTTATGTTGGTCCTTGGGCTTAATCTGTATCTGATTATATCCTGAGAAACCATCCATGAAAGAAAAGACCTCACAGCCTGCACTTTCATCAACGATCTAATCAATGAATGGGGTGCGGAAATTATCCTTTGGACAGGCCTTATTCAAATCACGGAAGTCTGTACATACACGAATCATTCCCTGCTTTTTGTTGACTTGAACAGGATTCGACACCCATTGAGTCAATTGGACGGGGTAGATGAAAACAACTTTGAGTAGTTTCTTTACTTTAGCCTTAATAGTTGCTAATTTCCAAGGATTAACTTGACAAAGCTTTTGTCAGATCGACTTGGCATCATGGTAAGATGTAATCTCATGTTCAACGATTCTTGGATCAATGCCTGGCATTTCCTCGTAATACCATGCAAAAACATCGCAGAATTCTTTAAATAAATCTATATAGATCTGAATCTCCTCGAGGGAACAATCCGCTCCGATGAAGACATTCTCTATGACTCCAAAGGTTCTGGAGATATCTATAGGTATCATTTTAGCAATGGTTTCCATATTACCCTCAGCATAAACTACATGCGTAGCCAAAGGATTGATAGGACAAGACCTATCTCCAATCATAGTCAACACAAATTCTCCTACCTCTATTCTTCCTAACTCTGGGAGGAAATATGATCTCTGATGGCGATCATCCCAAGGTCTATCTAGATAGTCAATGCCTCTAAAATCGCCTCGTCAGAGGGAAAGACCAAGTCTAAATAATCGATAGTGGCAAGGGAACCTTGAGCCCAAGCAAGCTCGAGAACTGGATCTAACTCCTGTGCAGAAGTTGGATCAAGGTCGGTGGAAGCTTGCTGGACTATAGAGTACACAACTTCTATCATGGACAAGGGAATTGACATGCCATGGTGCCCTATCCCTTCCATCGTGGCTGATGGGGAAGGAAGAATCCATGGATCATCAAAGTAAGTCGTGCGGAACAACGACACTGAAAAGATTTCAGCCTTAGGCTGGTCAGGGACAGCCGATATCATTTTGACATCATCGGAAGGAGGTGGTAATCGAAAGTAGCCATGAGAGGTGGGCTCAAACCAACCCCCACATTGACGATGTTGGGCTCTGGGTTATCAATCATCAGGACCGTGGATGCCCCCAATGAAGGGTTAGGTCTGGAGAAGGACAATTGATCAATGGTCACGATTCGGCCCTCATGTGGAAACAACAAGACCTGAAAAATTGTGGCAACCACTACATGCATGGCATATGTCCAACTCCTTCCTAACAGAAGATTATAGTCGAGAGGCGCATCGACCACTCCAACTTTGATGCACATGATATTTCCTCCTAACTGCACTGGGAAAGAAGGAATGATTCAAGAATGATCGTCTAAAGCCATAAGAAGAGTAGGTGAAGGATACAGAATGGGTTGGAAAATGGCCTTCCAACATGCCAACGACATCACGCATGTCGAGGTGCCCTCATCAACCATCGTACGGAAAATATTCTAGGTAGAAGATTTTGTGGGGTGAGCCACTACTATCTAAAATGCAACGTGGTATGGGAGATGAGGCTTCAAGTCGATTGTCTCAAGCGTGATAGTTCTCGGATTACATGTCTCAGTGGATCCTAAGGTAGCTAGCAGAGCCTTTCTCTATGAAGGGCAGCTCTGGAGGACCTCCAAAGAAGACATCGCGTAAGGGGTTTGTGACAAATCCTCCACAAAAGAGTAGTTATGGGAGGCCCTCACATTTGGATTATGTGAAGCCTTCTTGAACACCCCTTTTGGGATGCATTTCATTGTTTCACCCATCGTTCTCTCGATCTAGAGAGGAACATACAGGTTTTTGACTTCTTTACCCTATTCAGCAGTACTTGGCATTCTGTAATCATGTGCCTTGGTAGCTATGTGAGATTCACCTTTCAACATATAGATATTCGAGGTTGAGGGATTACTAGACGACGAAGGGGGTCCCTGAATACCCCCATCGTCGTTCACAGAGGCTTGAGTTAAATTTTTCCCATGAGGAAATGGGTCTGTTAACACTGCAGGCTGTTGTTGCGCCAATAACTTTTGGGCCTCCGTGAGTCGAGGGCACATGTGAGTCGGGTGGTCTTCCGCGAGGAGGTTGCACAGATACTTCAACTTCCTTCTCTCTGTGTTGCCCCCACCAGCATTATTGGTCGGTTTCTTATCCCCTTTACCCTTCTTTCGCTATTTTTTCTTCCCTTTGGCCTGTTGGTTGGCCTTTGGGTTCATTGATTGCACACTATGTACATCCGACGTCTGAGAAGGGGGAGCATTCGAACTAGAAGTTGGTCTGGCCACTGTCTGTTGTATCAAAAATTTTTGCAATTTATTTGACAATGCATCAATGGGCTTTGCTTGTGCTGAACCAACAATTCCATCAGCATGTGGTCCAGACTTGTGTCTGGTATTATCAAGAATAGACTGTGGTGCATCTGGAAAAACTTCGTAAAGCAAACCAGACTGAGAGTAAATCAGCTCTACTTGTTGAGCTCTCATTATCACTTCTTCCTCCAAAAAGACCCCCGACGTTGCTTCGTCCTTGGATAGTTGGGGCACCAAAGACTTAAGGAACCATTCCAGCCGGAACGCTAGTGGAATTGGTACTTTAATCAAACTCTTCCAGCGTCGCCATTCTCGGATGTGATCAGAGATATGGTTAGCCTTTGTTTCCTCAAAGTTGGCCAGTAGTTTTGTGTCGGCATCGTATCTCACAGGTAATTGAAAATGTTTTAAGAAAACCATTGCCAATTCACCAAAAGTAGAGTATCTTTAGCAGTCGAGCTCGATGTACCATTTTGCGGCACTCTCAAGAAGAGTGCATTGAAACAGACGTAACTGAACGGAGTTGTCCCTCAGAGAGTTGGACGAGCACCATAGGTGGAATGTGGTCACATGATTGCCTGGATATTCGTTAGGCCTGCCTTCGAACTTTGGAATGTCTGACGGAAACTTGGTTGGCATAGCAGACCAACGTGGATCGTGACAGATTGGGTCATGCAATAATCTTGACAAGTCTGGAAAATTCAAAGTTGCTAGAAATGGTAGCTTAGGTTGTTGAGTATGTGTAGGAGGATAGGAGCCTGGGATTTGGCTGGCACCAGGTTGCCAGGAAAAGTTAGGTTGTTGGCTTGGGTTCTAGTAAAAACCATGGCCTAGGCTAGCATTCGGATGCTGCGCTGGTTGAGATGTCATCGGCTAACTACCGTAACAGGACATTGAGGGTTGAGAAGGGATTTCTCCTAGCGTTGTGTTCCAAAGGTTCTGGAAAGTGTTTCCCCCTACCAATCTGATGGGCATAGGTATTGAGCCTTGCCTAGGGTTCGATTGACCATGGAAGGGGTTTCCCCCGGTTGGCATCCCTGAGGAGGGAACTGATCCCTGCCACAGATTCCAAGGTCCTTGAGAAGTGTGTGCCCCCTGTGCAGGAATAGTACCCTGTGCAGGATTTTGTGATCCAAAACCAGGGTTACCCCCAGCCAAGATGGAAGCCGAAGAGAATGTGTTGTTACCAAATGCATCGAACAAAGAGAATGACAAAGAACCCACTGGTGTGTTACTAGAAGAAGGTCCTTGACTACCAGCTCTAAACAAGTTGTAATTCATGTTTGGCCAGGTGGGCTGCTGAGAAGAACTACCAAGCGAGGGGGACAATGGAGGTATATGACCCTCGTCATAAGGGAAAGCGTTATAAGGGGTTGAATTTCCCCCATGGACCCTTGCAGAGGGGTGTTAGAGCTCCCTACCCCCAAACCTAAAGTCTATAGGGTGGAGTAGGAGAGGACCG
>JASDQU010244299.1:89354-104500 GCA_032191745.1 Picea mariana
ACTTGCAGGATTATCTGATGCTCGTGATGTGTTACCCTTGGAGGGGCAAGATGTATCAGAAGTGGCATCGACAAGTCAGTGATCGGAGAGTTATAAACATCGAGAGATTCTGCTCCAAGGTCAGAAACAGTCGGTCCCTTCGAAAATGAATGTTCTCCTCTCGGAGATGGCTCGGGTACAATTTCCTATGGCCCGGTCGCCTCAAAAGACCCTTGTTGGTCTAGTCTTCGTCTTCATGGTGGAGGTGGTGGCTCCAAGTTGACCGGCGATAGGCCGAAAAGCCTTTGTGATTGACGGAGATCTTGATCTTCCACTGTGGGAGAAGATCAACGACACACTAGGGCTTTCTAACTTTGAAGACCAAAACACGCAGGAAAAAATTTCCTATGAGATGCAGCATGCAAACCATTGTTACTAGTTGGAAGAACAGTTGCAACAGCCAACACTAGAGAAACTTACCAATGCAAGTTCAACTCGAACATGGAAGCACCCTTCAGGTATACTCTGCAAAGCGTGGCCCGATGTCTGCCCTAGGTACCACGGTATACCCCCATAGTCACCTGTGTAAGTCCCTAAAATCAAAGGCAACTAGGTTGCCAGCTCGTGAACAACTACCAGGTGGGTACAGTCAACAATTGGGTGGACCACAATGAGTAGGGTATCAAGCTTGAAACCTATCGAGGGTATCGAAAGCAAGTCTTCTGGAAGATGACTAAGGACCTCGAATGGATTTGAGACCCACGAAGCTCCGTGGAAAATGTAATCAACGTAATCCCAAGATAAGTCCTCTATATGTGTTCATCCTCTATGATTGGTCTGGCTTTGGAGCGGTTATCTCCACTACCTTTCCGCACGCGACCTCGTGTTTAACCCCTGTGTTAGAGTGGGGTCCCAGATAATTTCCACGTTACTGGACTTTTTTCACTCCCTAGCACAGACTCCTATGTTTGTTTTGTAGCCTTGAAGAGTTTCCTCTCCAACCTAAATCAAGGCTCTAGCCTAATCTAGTTGATGGACCCTACAAACATGAAAGTCTGATTAATTTTAATTAAGCATTAATTTTAAGTGGTTTATCTTAAGTTAAAGGAACGAAAATGAAACTGATGGTGTTTGTAAAGAGATGAAAGAGAAGAACAAATGCTGGAAACAAATTACTTCTTCTTCAACAAACAAAGATTTGTAAATTGAAAACTCTTTAACTAACTTTTCTTTCTAAGATCTGTTAAAAGAAAAAAATTAAAAATGAATTTCACTTGACCACGAGCTACTTAAAGTCCTAAGTATTCAGTAAAGAACTTAAGAAAGCACTCGTCTTCCTAACAAGTAAAGACAACTAACCTAACTACTTAACCAAACAAGAAACTGAAATCTTTTTTTTTTTTTATATGCTTCAAAAATAAGAAACTTGAAAATGAATTCTTTTCTTTTCTTCTAAAGCAAATAAAAGGGAAAAGTAAAGACAAGACAAGACCCAAGAAACTGACTTCAGGTCTACTGCGGATCGCAAGGAGTCACTGAAAGAACCACAAAGGTTAAAACAGAAAACACTCACAGACTCATCAAAAAAACCCTTCGATGCAAACACAAGCAATCATTAAAAGATAAAGAAACTGACGCCAAACCTAGGCTCAAAGACTGTGACTACAGATACCAGGACTAAAATCAAGAAACCCCTAAGGATTCAGACTTCAATCAGGGAAGAGGATGACTGCCTCTTCTTGAGAAAAAAATTTCCTGACTCAGTCACGCAACTAACACTTAAGAAGCCTTCATATGTACGCAGGTTGTCCAAAGGTAGGGATTGTATGTACACATGATGTCCAAAGGTAGGGCATGTATGTATGCGGGCAGACCCATTGCATGTTGTGTACACCTCTGTAACTTCTCAAAAAAGAAAACCAACAGTCAAAGCTGATAAGGCAGGGAGTGCTGGTATGGCAGACCAGAATCCCTTAAAGACTCGGTAACTTACAGAGAACTCAAAGAGGTAATTAAACCAATTAAGACACCCAAAAAGATCCCCTAAAAACCCTAGAGGTTCCCCTGTATGGTCGCCAATTCTGCTATAGTGGGAAAACCCCCCTACGAACTACACTAGGGTTCTAAAGTGCAAGCAGAGCTAACTGTCTAAAGTCTCCTACTTTTAACAACTATCCTGACAACACCCCACATTCATGCATAAAGTACAAAGTATAAGGATCTGGTAGTCTTACCTTAAACTCCACGTCTGGTGTCGATCCCTATGCGTTCAATCGCTTCTCAACTGCAAATATCCTCCCAAGGCTGACCTACATTCACCAAAAGACAAACAAGAAACTATGAACATGCATTCTATATATGAATTTATGGGTTAGATGTCATAACAAAATGTAAATCAAACATGAAGATTGAACACATCATATGGCGGGACGGAAAAAGTTCGTCTTTATATTAATCTCACAAAGTTACTTACAAAATGAGATCGGCGACTGCTCCTCAAACTCGGTCCTGGGCTCCTCTTCACCAAGCTCCAACTACTTCCACGTATCCTTCTTCTCTCACACTGCTCTCTAGAGAATGGGCATAGGCTTATGGATGAGGAAAAAGGCAAGAATAGGGAATTCTGGCTCAAAACTCACAGTGTGGCTACAAATTCTTGGGGCAAGGGGGGAAAGCAAAATGGGAAGAGTTTCATTGTTTCTATGTTTCTCCTTGGAATGATACCCCAACACCTCTTTTTATATGACAAAAAGATGGTTATTCGGTTGGGTGACGGGCTATAGGCAGTCAATTGGTTGGGAAACTACCCAATAGCCCGTAATCTCAACGAATCCCTTGCAAATTTTGTGGGTATACACGGGCTGTAATGGCGCAGCTAGCGTATGTACGCGGGCAGTAGTGGCACAGCTAGCATACATACGCGGGCAGTATTGGTGCAAGGCACATACATCTTCAAAAATTGTTTTTTTAAGAAGAGTTGTTATGTATTGGCTTGGAAAAAATAGTAAGTAAGATGGCATGATGCCAGGTCTGCATGTGTGGTGCAATTTAGGGTTATAACACCGCTGGAATGTTTTAGTATTGGTCCACTTGTCTGCTTGGGATGATCCGAAAAGATCTTTTACACGACTATGGTTGAGTTATTAAGCATGTGTTGATTAACCATTTAGGAAGCTTAAAGAAAGAGGAAGAATTATAGAATAAATGTGACAGCCATATAAACATGTATAGAACTAAAATAAATCATAAAATAGAAGCAAACCATAACACCAATGTGATAACGTAGTTCGGCAATCTTGCTTATGTCTCCGGGCCTTTGTCTTAGTGGGTGAGGCTTTCTTATTTTTGTTCAAAACTCAATAAGTACATCACAACAGTGCCAAAAGGTTATAAAATTGATCTGGTCTTGTTCTACCAGATCCCTAAAATCCAACAGAAGAAATGACACTCAAATCAGATGACCAGAGCTCCCAAAAATAGCCCGCAAAGGTGCGCTCCTCAACAGCTTCCCTGCATAAAAATGGCTTTGGATTGGCAACTATTCATCATAAACCTACTATGAATCTCCTCCCATGGCCTCAAGAAGGCCTGGCTTATATAGATCTAAAGTTGGTAACCATCTCCCAACTTCCTCCCAAGATCTGGCCTCAAAAAGGGCCCAATATCTCCCAATATTGGCTAAAATCTCCAAAAACAGTTGAATAAATCAAATAAAATCCATATGTTAAAGTATTAAACCCACTTCATGCCAAATTTAGGGCGCAGCCCCCTTGCTTGCACGCCCCTAGTCCTATGGACTCTCCCCATGTGTCCTCACGCCAGGTGTTGGGTCGTTTGGCCCCTTAGTTCTCAACCTCTGATCGCATTGAAGGCCATATGGCCACACTCTGTTCATCCACACGCTCTTATGGTTAACACCCGACAATGTAGCCCAGGGTTTAGCCCTTGGTTGGTGGGCTATCCTGACCGACCAGGGCTAAACCTCATCCATTCGCGCTAAGCACCAACTTTGAGTCCGAGTCATATGGCTTCCCAACAGGATCGAGGGTTGGATCCAACTATAACCCCGTGATAATAGTTATACACTGGTCTGGGTCATATGGAGCTTGGAACAGACCCATCGTCTGTAGAATGGATACTGAGTCAACTCCCGCGCTAATCGTTTACATAAGAGGTGGAAAGTGGTTATGTGGAAAGGTACATACGACCGCACTGGGGGGGCTAGGGCCTAGTCCCATCCCTTTCTCCGCCCACTACACACTTTATGTAAACTTAAATACAATGTTTGTGCATAGTGGTTAAGACTCATAGCACGGGCGGGCTGGCTAGCCCGACCCTGCAAAACTATTGCCTGGTGGATAGGTCATGCATTCGAACCTCGTCTGCTCCATAAGTTTTGTAAAGAAATTTAAGCCAACCAAAGGGTGCAACGTGGCAACCCACATCTAGGCCACGTGGAACCACCTCATTTCTAAATTTTCGATGCCATGTGTCAAGTGATGATTGGCCCACCTATCTTCCACCTTCATGCCACTTGTCAGCATCGTACCCTGCCATGTGTCGTCGTGCAGACATGCCACATGTCACCACTGCAAGAGTGCCATGTGTCACTTCCTAGTTGGTCCACCTGTCCTATCCATGTCAGCTTCATATGCCCAGTCAGCCTTCCAACTGTGCCTGCCACATCATCTATATGGCCATACGGCCTGTACAATCAGCTACCATGTGGGACTGTACGAACTGTACAGTCAACAAATTTTTGCATGTTTGGAAAAACGAACAGATCACCATAACTTGAGCATACGACGTCTGTTTGATCTCGTTCAAGTTGTCTTGGGTTCGTATCAACGAGTCTTACACAGACATCTGTTTTGAAGCCATTTTGATAACTTTTATTTTTAGGCCTTTCTGAGCCCGATCAAGCTCCTGGATCCAATTCTAGATCACACCTCCCCACTAAAGGACCTTTTGGTCCCAAAAAGGTTACAAAAACTGACTTTGGCTAATTACATACTCATAAGGATGAAAACAAAACACGATGTTGTACAAAAATGATGTTATAAAAAGTCATCATTTCAACATGTGTGATTAAATTAATGGAAGCAAAATGCAATGAAGTTGTGACATCCACTTTTGTAAATCCAAGTGGTTGGTTCCTTTCCTTCACGGTGTTCCTCTTGCTTCATTGGTAATCCTTCTTCCTTCGTGAGTACATGTGCCATCCTTTTGTCCTTCCTTGGATGAATCTCCAAATTAAGCTTCCAACAACTAGCCTTTTGATGTCCACTCCTGTTGCAATAAGTGCACTAAGTTTTTTGCATCCAGCCCTATTTACCCTTCTCTTTCTTCTGTTGTGGAGTTGAGTCTTTATGTCATGTTTCCTTCCTAGTCGACATAGGTTTCCTGTAAAAATTTTGTCTCTTCCAACACTTGGCAACACAATGCTTGGGTGAATGACAATAAGTACATGGATAAATATTCCACAAGTTTTGGATTACATGATTATGTTTTTTATAATAAAAAAGAGAATTGGTAAAAACATGACCATTATACCTTCCTTGTTGATCTTCACTTTGCTTTGGAGATGACTTGCATTAAATATCACAATCCTAGAGTGATGCACCATTACCTTTCGTGAAGTGTTCCTGCAATGTCTTAAGCTGGCCATTTGAAGAATTACTTGCTTCCCAAGTTTTGGAAGCCATCTTGGAGGATGCTCCAATCTCCACTTCACCATATCCCAATCCTAAATATCGAGGCCTTTCCACAACCTCAATGGGATTAACGATACCTTGGCCCTCAATTCCAAGGCCCTTTCCTTCATAACCCATATTGGTTAGCAATCTCAAACCTATACCTCTTGTATGTTTTTCAAATGCACCAAAACCATCTTGACGGGAATAAGGAGAATTTGATGAATGACCTTCACTGCATACCTCAGAAATGTTTTCTAAAATAGATGTAGAAGGCACTTCCTTCAATCCTTCATTGCCTTTTTTTTTCTTTGAAGCTTTCACTTGAACCGATCTCTTTCGTTCCAAGTAGTCTTCATACAACACTTTCACCATCTCGACCATGGCAAACACCGAATTTCTAAATTCCTTCGCATATTGAGAAAGTCCTCCTGTAGATGCCATGTTCTCCCTTGAAATGAGCTCTTCCCTAGTTAACATGCAAAACTCAAATTCCAAATGTCAACTAGCTCTGATACCACTTGATCCAAAAAGATCTTTTACACGACTATGGTTGAGTTATTAAGCATGTGTTGATTAACCATTTAGGAAGCTTAAAGAAAGAGGAAGAATTATAGAATAAATGTGACAGCCATAAAAACATGTACAGAACTGAAATGAAGCATAAAACAATAGCAAACCATAACACCAATGTGATGATGGAGTTCGGCATTCTTACATACGTCTTTGGGCCTTTGTCTCAGTGGGTGAGGTCTGTTTATGTTCAAAGCTCAATAAGTACATCACAGCAGTGCCAAAAGGTTACAAAATTGATCTGGCCTTGTTCTACCAGATCTCTAGAACCCAACAGACTAAACAAAACTCAAATCGGATGACCGGAGCTCTAAGAAATGGCCTGCAAAGGTGCACTCCTCAACAGCTTCCCTGCATAAAAATGGTTTTGGCTTGGAAAATATTCATCATAAACCTACGTTGAATCTCCTCCCATGGCCTCAATAAGGCATGGTTTATATAGATCTGAATTTGGTAACCATCTCCCAAAGTCCTCCCAAGATCTGGCCTCAAAAGGGGCCCAATATCTCCCAATATTGGCCAAAATCTCCAAAACCAGCTGAATAAATCAAATAAAAACTATATGCTAAAGTATTAAACCCACTTCATGCCAAATTTAGGGCACATCCCCCTTTCTCGCACGCCCTTGGTCCTATTGACGTGCCCCATGTGTCCTTGCGCCAAGTGTTGGGTCATTTGGCCCCTTAGTTCTTGGCCCCCTGTCGGATTGAAGGCCATATGGCCACACTCTGTTCATCCACGTGCTCTTATGGTTAACACCCGACAGAGTAGCCCAGGGTTTAGCCCTTGGTTGGCTAGCTAACCCGACCGACTAGGGCTAAACCTCATCCATTCGCACCAAGCACCAACTTGTAGTCCAGGTCATATGGCTTCCCAACAGGATCGAGGGATGGATCCAACTATAACCCCGCACTAATAGTTATACACCGATCTGGGTCATATGGAGCTTGGAACGGAACTGTGGCTCGTAGACTGGATATTGATTCAACTCCTGCACTAATCATTTACATAGGAGGTGGACCATGGTTATGTGGAAAGGTACATACGACCGCACCGGGGGGGCTGGGGCTGGGGCCTAGCCCCAGCCCTTTCTCTGCCCACTGCACACTTTATGTAAACTTAAATACAATGTTTGTGCATAGTGGTTAAGACTCATAGCGCGGGCAGGCTGGCTAGCCCGACCCTGGTAATCCATTTCCCGGTGGATAGGTCATGCATTCGAACCTCATCCGCTCCATAAGTTTTGTAAAGAACTTTAAGCCAACCAAAAGGGTGCCATGTGGCACCACCTCATTTGTCAATTTTCGATGCCACATGTCAAGTGATGATTGGCCCACATGTCTGCCACCTGCATTCCATCTTTCAGTGTTGTACCCTGCCACGTGTCGTCAAGTGAATGATTTTGAGTGATGTGGAGCCTATTTTTGTTGAGTGGTGCAATCTTGAGTGACGTGAAGCAAAGTTATATTGAGTGATGCAGAGCTAAGTGAAAAATTGAGACTAAAAGTGAAATTGAGAGTGAATTTGCAAGGAGATTATGGAAGAGGGAGGAAGGTTCAGATAATCATATGAATGGGGAGCAAAGCAAGTAGTTTAATCTCTAGATAGCAGAGTAGGAGGATAGTTTGAACCGTACGAATCATCTATTGCTAATCCTTAAAGAAAGTGAGAAAGACCAACCCTAAAATTTTACAACCGTGTGATTCAGTGGAATGGAATATAAATGAGATTGAAAATTTGAGTGAGCAAGTAGATGGGAGACGAATGTTCATGCAAATCAACTTTTCTGGAGCAAGAAATCCCTGTATGTTTTTGGTGTTGAAGCCATTGTGTCCTCACACAAGTGGTTTGATGATAATTTTGAATCATTAATGGAGGTGGGTGGGATTCATTGGTCTTAAATTCATCATCTTGTCACTCTATGTTGAGGCTTAATTCATGAGGGTTTGGTCATTAGAGACATTGGCCAATGCAGATTACTCCATCGCCTGATGATAAAAGGTATTTATTAGGGCAAAGGACACAATAGAGACATGTTAAGGGCATTGAGGATAGCTGATATTTATCCATAGTAGTAATATAATTGTTGTAAATGTAATCCATTATGGTTATGGTATTCCTCACTTGAAAAGGAACATGAAAAGACAAGTGATAGGAACGGTCATCGGTAGTCCAAAAGACCTCTTAGAAGATGAATCCAAAGTTCAAGCTCATGTATTTATGTATTTATATATGTATCATATTAATGAAAAAGTATTACATGTTTATCTCTATTCAAGCTTATTCCAACATTACTATCAGAGCACCTTAATTCTTAATTCTTAAGTCTAAAATAGGCTATGGTAGTTGTCCATCACAGGTTATTCCCTTGGGCGTTTTCATTTCCACATGCAAAAATGTCTCTCCCTAATTCCCTGTCAACTCTCAACTCTGTCTGATTACCTGTGCCCATCTATGCTACTCTCCCACAGTAAATCTTCCACTGGTGATTATTCCCTCTAAGAATCAATGTTACTATGCCTTCATCATCTCTGCTTGCATTAGTCTATTATCTATGCGAGGCTCATTTCTACCGTTCGCACGTGTAAAGGAAACCCTTGGCTCCTTTTACAAATAATTTCTTAAATGAATGATCTCACCAACCTTAATGAAGGATATTCACTCCATTTCCAGCGAAGAGGGTCACACCGACTGACATGAGAGAGCTTCCACTAATCCAAAATCCAATGCACACTAGAGGACCACTCGACCAGGGAATGATTGCCTGCGTTTGTTGCTCTCTCTGCTTGGAGACTGCCTGCTGTGCAAATCCCTGGAGCCCATAGTTCTTGGATTCATCTTCACGAAATCTTTGAAATCAAGATAGAAACCCACAACCAGTGGAAAATCAAGATGGAGAGATTGCATCTGAGTTAACAACAACTTAAAAAGTCGATAGCATGGCGTTGTCCATAGATTGGCACTCATGCTGAATAGATCGAGGGGATAGATTATTATGAGACCTTTGCACCTGTCGCAGGGTACTCTTCCATAAGATCCATCTTTGCACTCTCGGCACAGATGGGCTGGTGCATTCATCGGATGGATGTAAAAACTGTATTTCTCAATGGGATCATTGAGGAAGAAGTGTAGATTGAGCAGCCAAAAGGTTTTGAGACCTTTGACAAGGAGTCGCATGTGTGCAGACTCAAGAGAGCAATGTATGGGCTGAAGAAAGAACCCCGTGCTTGGTACACTCGGATAGACAGCTATTTCACCGGACTGGGCTTCACCAAAAGTGAAGTGGATGCAAACCTATACCAAATTGTGGTGGAGGGTAATATTTTAATCATTGTTCTTTATGTTGATGATTTAATATTGACTGGTGATGAGCAGTTGATACACTCATGCAAGGAGGACCTTTCAAAGGAGTTCGAGATGAAGGATTTGGGCCTTCTTCATTATTTCCTTGGATTGGAAATATGGCAGCAAGATGGTGAACTTTTTGTGTCTTAAGGAAAGTATGCAAGGGAGATACTGGGTAAGTTTCACATGGAGGGCTGCAAACACATGGATACTCCTCTTCCAGGAAACTAGAGGAAAGAGGATGCTACTTCTGGAGAGGTAGTGGATGCTACTGTCTATCAACAGACCGGACATTTGCTAATGTATCTAGTGAACACGAGACCGGACATTTGCTATGTGGTTAACCAGCTGAGTCAAGCGATGGTTAAGCCTACCAAGCTCTTTTGGAAGGCGAGTAAGCATGCGCTGAGATACCTGAGGGGCACATTTGAGTATGGATTATGGTATATATAGACGAATGAGGTGAAGTTGCATGGCTTCACAGATGCAGATTGGATGGGCAGCCCAACGAACAGAAAGAGCACATCAGGGGGGATCTTTAGTATCGGATCTACAATTGTTTCTTAGTATAGCAGGAAGCAGAGATCTGTGGCACTCAGTTCAGCGGAAGTGAAATACATGGAAACGAGTCAAGCTGCATGTGAGGCTATCTGGATGAGAAATATCTTGGTTGGTTTGTTTGGTTCTCATTTAGATTCGACAGTGATTCATTGTGATAATCAGAGTTGCATTAAACTCTCGATTAATCTTGTGTTTCGTGATAGATCTAAGCATATAGATATATGATATCATCATATCATATATTGTGTGCAGTAGAAGATCATGTTGCTTCAGTACATTCCTACGGAAGATTAGGATGCAGACATTCTAACAAAGGCGCTCACCAGGAGAAAATTTGAATACCATAGAGATAGGATTGGGGTGAAGGATAATACCTTTCTTGTTGAGAGGGAGTGTTGAAAAGTCAACAAGAAATGTGTGTCTAATTTATTTTTCCCTTAAATAAATTGGACAATAAATATTAATCTATTATCTCATATTACTTGAAATAGTTAACTGAAATGGAAAATCAGTTAGCTCTAGGAAATTTGAGTTCAAAGGTTTACTGGTGGGACATGGAAGTTGAATTAGTTGTAACTAAGTGACTTGAAGTTGTAACAGAGTTATAAGTGTAGTTATGTGATTTGTGAAGTAGTTTAACTCGGTTAAGTGAGTTAAGGTCAGTTGTACTAGTTGTAACTAAACTTACACTAGTGAGAGTTCAGTGAATTAATTATTAATTAATTCACAATCAGTGAACTCACATGGAACTGAAGATTTACCATTGTTAACTACATGCATGTCAGATCCAGTGGAGACCCAGTTGAGATAACAGGCGGTTTATTACCTTAGTAAGGGTCTTGTCGGTACCAAAATGTGTTATTCCCATGTCAAGAAGTTAGATTTGGTATGAATTCATGATGTCCATTGTCTCAAGCACTATATTCCTCTTTGAAAAACTATTTTTTTAGCAAAATCCAACCCAATGCAGCACATTTTAACTGATCAGATCATTGGGGGAAAATATTTGAAATGGATAGTCATATTACAAGAGTTTGATTTGGAATTTGCTATTAATTTACCTTGAAATCCAAGAACTCTTTGGCTTTTGTTGAGTTAATGTACGAGCTCACAGGAGATGTTGAGGAATCTGTGGCCAATGAGTCCTTATCAGATGAATATTCATTCCTCGTTGACTATTTCGATCCCTGGTACATAGATGTCATGATATATCTTCAAACCCAATAGTTCAACCCTCGTTCATCTCATAATGAATGTCAATGTATTTTCCATCAAGCCAAAATTTATCTCTTCATCAATGATACTCTTTATCAACGTGTCATAGACTTGCTATTGCATCAATGCTTAGTCCATGAGGAAGATGAGAGGGTCTTAAATGATTGCCATGTTGGAGCATGTGGAGATCATGTTTCTAGGATAGACACAACCCAAAAGACATTACGCATGGGATACTTCTACTCATCCATCTTTAAAGATTACATTCAGGTAGTGCAAAAGTGTCAACCTTGCCAAGTATTTACTCAGAAGATGCATGTTCATATTGCTTCATTACACTATGTGGTTACCATTGGCCCCTTTGCAAAGCGAGGGATATACCTTGTAATGTGCAAGCCTGCTTTGGCTAATGGTTACAATTACATTATTGTGGTCCTTGACTACTTCACTAAGTGGGTTGAGGCTATGCCTACTTCTTCCAATGATGGTACCATAGTGGAACTTTTCATATTTAACCATATTATTGCTAGGTTTGGTCTACCCATTATGATTGTCATTGATCATGGGTCTCACCTTCAGAATAAGATGATGACCAAATTGGTGGCCAAGTTGGGTTTTAAGCATGAAAATTTGTCACCTTATTATCCTCAATCTAATGGTCAAGTTGAAGCCATCAATAAAGTTTTGAAGACCATCATGTAGAGGATAGTGGACAAGCACAAGATGAAATGGCATCTAATCATTTTTTTGACATTAAGGGCCTAAGAAACCTTAGTCAAATCTGCCACCAGTTTTACACCTTTTCAACTTGTTCATGTAGTAGAGGTACTTATGTTAATTGAATGTGAAATTCTTTCATTGAAGTTAGCCATAGAATTCTTGCTTGATACCTTTGCAGAGGAAGAACATCTCATTTATTTGGCCCATATTAACAAACGTCATCAAGAAGCTATGTTGGCTAATGAGACTCATAAGAAGCATGTTAAATCCTAGTATGACATGTCCTCATATCTTCACTAAAGGAGATTTTGTTTTGGTTTATGATCAAGATCATGAAAATTTAGAGGCTCGGAAATTTGAATCTTTTTGGCATGGTCATTACATTGTGATCCATGTATTGCAAAAACAGGCCTATGAGTTAGTTGAATACAAAGGAAATTCTTTGTTGGAGCTTTTCTATGGGATCTATGTGAAAAAGTACCATGCATATGTAGCGATATTGCATGGTTCTTTTGTAACATGTTGTATTTTAAATTTTTGTACTTTAGAGATGTTTATTTACATGTTGGTTTTCGGTTCACATGCTTATCATGTCTAGTGATTGATTTGCAAATGTCAACATGCATTCTCATTTATGCAGGTTTCATATATGACATTAGCCATAGTACCTGGAACATTGCTTCTACCACATGGGTGGTTTTTTCTCACATAGAAAAAATTAGTGAGTTCAGGAGCACGTGCCTCAATCCTATGACTAACGATGTTATAGAGTATAGTGCAGTCATTGAACTTCTTTTCAGAGCTATTGCTCTTAACATCCGCATGCAATTGTAGAATTGGATTCATAGTTAGTGGTGTCACAATTGAATAATGTTTGTCATGTTCGAAATCCTACACTTCTTAGGAAGTATTTAAGGCTGTGACTTCTTGGGGGACTATTTGAGTTTATTACTAATGTTAATTTTCCAATTTAAACACATTGGTTGATTCATTGGCCAACTATGTGTTGGATTAGTATTTATTGCATTAAACTAGAAAATCAATACAAGCATTCATGTACAATAATCATGGAAAATAAATAAAAAGAATTTAACTCATAAGAATAATCAAACCATATATATATATATATAAAAAGACAATTATACATCATGTCCAAAAAATATATAAGGTACAAAAATCAAGCTCTTTTGCCCATAATATTATAGCCTCAAAAGGCATCTAGTCTAAAATCTATAGATACTATATAGGATAATCCCTAGACTAATCATCATGTGCCAAAACATATTTATCATGGTAGCACACAATCGCATTGGTTACCCGCCTCAACAGTCTGACAAAAAGGTTGTGGTACTCCAACCACATGGAACTGTAACCTCTAGGGCACATCATCTACTATCATCATGGGCACACCCATAATGATCCCCCTAAGGTTCCTTCACACTTCAAAAATGTTTTTTGTAGTGTCATCAACCCCCTCCTCTATGTCTCGTTGCTATTCCTCTCTAGATCTACATCCTGAGCAACGACATTGGCCCAATATCTATGTCATACATAAATATTTCTAATGTCATTGCATGACAACAAAAATATAATATTTTTAAATCTGAAACAATGTTATAAATTCAAAACTAAAAAATACTTGTTCTTCTTACCTATGTCTCCCCACTGTGCTCCAGGAGTTAGTACGAACTTTGGATCATGTCAGGAGTCTATGTCAGTATAGGGATAGTCCTTGATCATGACAATCTTCTCATCCCACCAATCAAAGAAATACTATCCAAAAGTACTCATGGGAAAGTCGCCTCGAAGGTGAGCCATACAATTTGTCCACCTCTACATCTTAGGCTCTACCACCCCAACAAATGGAGTAGATACATGGGGGAACATCATTTGTACTCTCTCCAAAAATAAAGGATGGAGGATCCACCCATACCCAAAATATTTTTATTTCCCTGTACTACATCTAGTAAATTAATCTTTAATGTTTACCACTAGTTTTGTACACTAGTCACAAATGGTAGGTCGTAGACACTCTAGAGCATAATGGATGTGTGTACTTGAAGCCAAATATGGTTAAGTGGACCCTACTACTTGAGTGATGTTAAAAAACATGGTTATGAAGTTCATTTGTTGGACATCCTTCATTTGCAAATAATTGCCACTCTTCCTAGACCCCGGTCTATAATGAGAAACTATGTATTCATCGACAGTTCTAGTAGCTCCACCACTACCACCTCGTTTCAATATCATTGACTCACCACATCGGGATAATCCTATAAGAAAATATATTTCCTAGACATATTTGTGTACAACTTCATGCACCATGCTGAAGTATTGTTGAAATGGGTCCTAAAAACCCACGAGCCTCTACAACAACATGCTTTGGATTCACATGTTTTGGCTCCAAAATAATTTTAAGAGCTCCTAATCTCTCAATGCATCCAATGTTCCTTGGTCTTGCAATGTGGCCACATTGGACACCTCGTGTTCCCTTTCTTTCCAATATATCATGATGATTGGCTCTACAAAAACTTGAGGAAAAATATGCATCAATACCTAGTTAATCTTTATGAGAAATTTTGCCAGTTTTACCTCCTTTAGTGCTCAACCGCAACTATTCACATGAACAATGGTAGCTAGTCATGGATTGTATATAGAATAATAATGATGAGGGCCTTCTGGCCATGACTATTGGGTGTCAAACCCACAACTGCATGCTTGTAGTCCAAACGAGGTTCGACACCCTCCAATTTACCAACTAAATTAAAATTTAAATAGATGGAAATGATGAGCATGAGTTAAGGGCCTACCTAGTCCAAATAAAACTTTATTCCCATAGTTAAATCTCTTGCAACCATACCAGAAGCTTTGGAGTAAAAACAAGCTTTTTACTATTGTAAAATTCAACAAGGTGAAATGGTTAAAAGGAGTTGTAAAATTCAACAAGGTGAAATGGTTAAAAGGAGCTCATTTTCCCATATGTAGACATGTTTTTTACCCATTTTGGGCATTAGACAACCATTTTTTCTCCTTCATTAAGGGCCAACCCCTTTACAACTT
>JASDQU010244300.1:23518-51083 GCA_032191745.1 Picea mariana
CATTATTTACAATCACGGCCACCTGGGAATCCTTCAGGGCTGTTATTAAGAAACCATACTACCTTTTTGGAAGTTATGACGACTTGTATACCAAATGGACCACACTGCGGCAATTAAAAAGAGACCGAGCAGTGCCAGAGTTCAAAAATATCTTCCATACCTTGCACACCAATATGGGTATCAAATATTCAGAGTGACATCTCATTCTCAAGTATTTTGGTGCTCTACATAGATACATCCAGACCGAAATTGAATTTTTATACATCTCATCCTTGGGCGCAGCCTATCGATATGTCGTCAAAATCGAGCAGAAGTTCAAACAAAAGATGTGGAAATTTGTTCCCATGAACCCCTCACAGCAAAAGCTAGGAAAAATGTGGCCCCAACCCATAGAACAAAGGAAAAATAAAATATGGACAGTATCAGGACAACCAGTCCAAGCTGCAAGCAAAGAAGGACACCGGAAAGACAAAGAAAGATATTGGGAAGTGGTGTGACTTCCATAAGAGCCCTTGGCATAACATTGTTGACTTCCGCTCAAAGCAGTCACTCATGGCCAAAGTGAAAGCCTCTGAATCAGATTCGGGTTCTAACTCTGATCTCAGAAAAAGAAACGGGAACACAGATCATTGATGTGGAACCCAGTTCCACCATTGCTACCACCAAGATCCAGCCTGATTAACCAGACAAGCCAGAAGAAGGAGAGTGCCTCTTCCATTCACAAATGTGGGTAAAAGGCACCCCATTGCACTTCATTGTTGATAGTGGTAGCAAAAAGAGCCTCGTCTCAGCAAAGGTTGTCAATCGGTTGGGCCTGCCAACAACACCGCACCCACAACCCTACACCATTGGATGGCTCCGCCAAGGAAGTGATCTCCATGTTAGCCAACAATGTCAATTGTCATACAGCATCAAGCCCTTCAAAGATGAGGTATTGTGTGATGTTTCTCCTCTCAAAGTTTGTGATGTTCTTTTGGGACAACCTTATTTATGGAAACATCATGTTCTATATGAGTATAGGCCTCGTAGTGTTATTATTACTTTGAACAGGAAATTGTACAAGAAGTTTGTCTTCTTTGTGATTCACTCTCGGAATGAGCGAAATATCACAACCACATATAAGGTCACTAAAGCTGACCTCTCCACATAGCATAAGTAAGTAGATAAGTTCGTTCAATAATACTCGGATATCTTCTCCTCACCTACTGGGCTACCTCTTCAATGAAAGGTCAAGCACCCCATCGATCTGAGCCCTGATGCCCCACTGCCCAATGGGGCAGTCTATCATCACTCTATTTTAGAGAATGAGGAGATAAAGCAACAAATCCAAGAACTGTTCCACAAGGGGCACATCCATCCCAGCTCATCACCTTGCAGGAGCCCAATCGTGATGATACTGAAGAGATATGGAACCTAGCGACTCTGCATTGATTATCAGCCTCTGAATAAAACCATAGTGAGAAATCAGTACCCAATTCCCCGAATCGAAAACCTCCTTGATCAACTCATTGGGGCCAAATACTTCAGTAATATTGATTTGAAGTCTGGCTACCACCTGGTCCTGATAGAAGAGATAGATGTATGGAAGACTGCCTTCAAGTCAAAGGAAGGCTTTTTTGAATGGTTGGTCATGCCCTTTGGTTTGAAAACTGCTCCATCCAGTTTCATGAGGATGATGGACGATATCCTGTGACCATTCAACAATACTTTTTTAGTGGTGTATCTGGATAACATTCTCATTTACAACAAGTCTTGGGAAGAACACTTGTGTGATATTCAGCAGGTTCTGCACACCCTGCGACAGGACAAGCTATACGCCAACATGGAAAAATTATCCTTCGGCATGGACAAGGTCCATTAATTGGGATACATCGTTGATCAACATGGATTACATGTGGATCCAACCAAGATCCAAGTCATCCATGACTAGCCAGCCCCAACCAAACTCACTGAGCTTCAGAGCTTCTTGGGCCTTGCCAATTTCTACCGCATTTTTGTGTTGGGATTCTTCCATATTGCATGGGCCCTCAACCAAATAACCAGGGGTGGTGGTAAGGAAAAATTTGCGTGGGGTCGGTCCCAAAAATAAACATTTGATGATTTGAAGCAGTGCTTATGCTCAGCCCCAGTACTTTAACTACACGACCTGCAACAACCCTTTGAGATCAAGACAGATGCTTCAGACTATGTTGTGGGCATCATTCTCACTTAGCACGGCCAACCGGTGGCCTACCATAGTGAGACACTATCATATGTTGTCCGTAAGTACCCTACTTACAACAAAGAAATGTACTCCATTGTGCAAGCATGCCTCTCGTGGATAAACTACATTCTTGGGAAGGAGACAATCACCCACACTGATCATAAGCCACTGTAGTTCATGTAGACACAAGGCAAATTACAGAATGACCACCATCAAAACTGGTCCAAATCCTTACAACAATTCCACCTCAACATAAAGTATAAAATAGGAAGCACCAACCACGTCGTTGATTACCTCGGTATACCACCAATTGCGGCACTCACCAAAGTGTTAGACTCTTGCAACCAAGAGACCTCTGGATGGCCCCAAATCTATGAGATATACCCAGACTTCGCCACCACCTACCAAATGTTGGGTGAAAACGTAGTGGTCGATAATTTACATCTTCAGGAAGGGTTGTTATGTCGACTGGGCCATATCTGCGTTCAATCAAGCGAGCAAGCAAATTTGATCGAGTAATCCCACTATAGTTGGGTGGTAGGACACTTCGATGTTGAAAAGACAATGGTGATGCTATAAAAATATTTATAGTGGTTGAAACTTCAATAGGAGATTAGAAAGTATATCAGGTGTTAGACTTCCTACGCTATTTTCAAATCAACCACTAAGAAACAGGGCCTATACACCCCTCTTCCTATTCCTGACAGGCCATGGGAATCCATCTCAATGGACTACATGTCGGCCCTCCCGTCCACCAAATGGGGAAATGACTGTGTTTTTTTGGTTGTTGATCACTTTTCTAAGATGGTGATTCTGGTTGCCTGCAATAAGAGCATCACAGCAGAAGCCACTACCAAAATCTTCTTTGAATGAGTCTAGGTACATTTTGGATTCCCCCAAACCATTGTCTTGGATCGAGACATTCATTGTCTCAGAACATTTTGATCGATCGTTTTGTCACTGCTGGACACCAAGCTCACCAAATCCATAACCTTCCACCCCCAGACAGATGGCCAAATTGAGGTCGTAAATCAAATGATCATGCATATCCTGTACATGTATAATTCCAAACACCCTCACAATTGGGATGAGAATCTTCCCTATGTCCAACATAGCTACAACTAAGCCCTGCATAGCTCAACCGACCACAGACCCTTTCAAGTGGGGTTGGGATTCCAACCATTAGGCCCCATAGATGTTGCACTTCCCCTTGTGGTCACTGCGGCTGACTCATGTCTTGATCCAACTGAAGCTGACAAAGCCACCCAGTTCATTGAGAAAATCTAGAACATCCACCAACAGGTTCAGGATATCCTACAGAAGTCCAATGACAAGTACAAGCAACGCCATGATCAACATTGGGTGCCACATAAGTTTCAGGTGGGCGACAAAGTTTGGTTGAACTTGCAAAAAGAATGCCTTACAGGAATTCATCAGGGGCTTTTCCCACTCCGTTATGGTTCGTACACCATCACCAAGGTTGTGGGGGATAATGCTTTTGATCTCGACATTCCTCCTTTCCTTGGCCTGCACCCAGTGTTCAATGTGGACCTCCTTCGACCTTATTTCCCATCATTATTGGACACCTCAAACTTAGCAGAACAACTGACACCAACAGAGCTCAACCCTGACAACATGCAACAGGCATCCAGTGATTAGATTGTGGACACAGAGATCCAAGGTACTCAACAGCAAAGGATCCAGTGTTATCTAGTCGTCAAAGCAGGGCAGCTCCTACACCAAGGCAAGTGGCTCACCCAAGGCCAAATTCAACAAAAATTTCCTCATCTGATGGGGGAAATCAATGCAATGGATACCATTGATTCCTAAGGAGGGAGGATTGATACAACTGGATATCGATGGTCACCCACCTTTTCTAGCTGGCTCAAAATAACTTTTTGCCAATTTTGGTAATTCACTATTTTTAGCAATTTTTCGGGTCCTGAACTTCCAGAGCCATTTTGAGGCCCTAAACGACGTTGATTTAGAAGGGTATTTTTCTGTCCATAACTTTTTGAATAGAGAAAATATTACTTTTTCTCTCCTCAAATCCATTCCCCATGTCAAAGATTGGTGGGAAAGTTTCTGTGAGAAAAAGGAAACAGAGGAACCCTCCTTATTTACAGTCACGACCACCTGGGAATCCTTCAAGGATTCTATTAAGGAATAATTCTACCTTGTTGGAAGTTATGATGACTTGTATACCAAATGGACCACCCTGGGTAAATAAAGAGACCAAGCAGTGCTAGAGTTCACAAATATCTTCCATACCTTGCACACAAAGGTGGCTATCAAAGATTCAGAGTGACATCTGGTGCTCAAGTATCGTGGTGCTCTGCATAGATACATCTAGATCGAATGGAATTTTTGGGCATCTTTTCCTTGGGCCTGGCCTACTGATATGCCGTCAAAATAGAGCAGAAGCTCAAACAAAAGACGCGACAATTTGGGCCTGGGAACCCCTCACAACAAAATCTAGGAAAGGGTAGCCCCAACCCATAGAACAAAGCAGTGAGAAAATATGGATAGTATCAGGACAACCAGTCCAATCCGCAAGCAAAGAAGGACACCAAAAATACAAAGAAAGATATCGGGAAGTGTTGCGACTTCCATAAGAACCCTTGGAATAACATTGTTGACTGTCGCTCAAAGTAGTCACTGGTGGCCGAAGTGAAAGCCTCTGAATCAGATGTGGGTTTTGATTCTGAGTCAGAACCAGAAATGGGAAGAGAGATCACTGAAACAAAACTTAGTGCCACTGTTGCTACCACCAAGCTCTATCCTAATGAACCAAACGAGCCAGAAGAAGGAGAGTGCCTCTTCCATTCACATATGTTAGTAAAAGGCACCCTGTTGCACTTCATCATTGATAGCAATAGCCAGAAGAACCTCATGTCAGTAGAGGTTGTGAAGTAGTTGGACCTACTGAAAATGCCACACCCACTACTCTACACCATTGGGTGACTCCGCCAAGGAAGCAAACTCCGCGTCAGCCAACAGTGTCGATTGTCGTATGACATCAAGCCCTTTAAGTATGAGGTATTGTGTGATGTTTCTCCTCTCAAAGTTTGTGATGTTATTTTGGGCCAACCTTATTTATGTAAACATCATGTTGTATATGAGTCTAGGCCTCATAGTGTTATTATTACTTTGAACAAGAAATTGTACAGGATACCTGAGGCAGTGCCACCTAGTGCTATTTCCTTGATCTCTACCAAGAAATGCAGGAAGGTCATCTCTCGGATGAGGAAGTTTGGTTTCTTCGTTATTCACTCTTGGAATGAGTAAAATATCACAGAAACATCCAGAGTCTCTCCGGATGACCTCTCCACACATCAGAAGCAAGTAGATAAGGTCGTCGAAGAATACTTGGATATATTATCCTCACCTACCAAGGTACCTCTGCACTGACAGGTCAAGCATGCCATCAATCTGACCCCCGACACATCGTTCCCCAATGGGAAATTCTATTGTCGCTCTATGTTAGAGAATGAGAAGATCAAGCGATAGATCCAAGATCTGCTCCACAAGGGGCACATCCGTCCCATTTCATCACCTTGTGGGAGCCCAATTGTAATGGTACAAAAGAAACTGGAACCTGGTGACTTTGCATTGATTATCGAACCCTAAATAAAATCACAGTCATAAACCGGTACCCAATTCCCTAAATCAACGACCTCCTTGATCAACTCATGGTGGCCAAATACTTCAGTAAGATTATTCTAAATTTTGGCTACCACTAGGTCCCGATAGAATAGGAAAATGTATGGAAGACTGCCTTCAAGTCAAAGGAAGTCCTTTTTGAATGGTTGGTCATGCCCTTTGGTTTGACAAATTCTCCAGCCACTTTCATGAGGATGATGGATGATATCCAGTGACCAATCGCCAATACTTTTGTAGTGGTGTATCTGGATGACATTCTCATTTACAACAAGTCTTGGGTAGAACACTTGCAACATATTCAGCAGGTTCTACACACCTTGCGGAAGCACAAGCTATACACCAACTTGGAAAAATGATCCTTCGGCATGGACAAGGTTCATTACCTGGGCTACATCGTTGATTAGCATAGCGTACATGTGGATCTAGCCAAGATACAAGTCATTTGTGACTAGCCAACCCCAACCAAACTCACTGAGATTCAGAGCTTCTTGGGCCTTGCCAATTTCTACCGTAGATTCATGTTGGCATTCTCCCATATTGCATGGGCCCTTAGCCAAATAACCAGGGCTGGAGGTAAGGAAAACTTTGCATGGGTCCGGTCCCAACAATAAGTGTTCAATGATTTGAAGCAACGCTTGTGCTCATCCCCAGTACTTTCATTATCAGACCTACAATAACCCTTCTAGATCGAGATAGATGCTTCAGACTATGTTTTGGGTGTTGTTCTCACTCGGCATGGCAACCCCGTGGCCTATCATAGTGAGACACTATCAAATGTTGTCTCTAAGTACCCTACTTACGATAAAGAAATGTACTCCATTGTTTAAGCCTGCCGCTAGTGGATACATTACATTCTTGGAAAGGAGACAATCGTCCACACTGATCATAAGCCACTGCAGTTCATGCAGACACAAGGAAAATTACAGAATGACCACCATCAAAAGTTTTTCACATAATCACAACAATTCCACCTCAACATCAAGTATAAAAAAATAAGCACCAACTGCGTCGTTGATTTCCTCAGTAGACCACCAATCACGACACTCACCATGGTGCTAGCCTCTTATGGCCATGAGACCTCTGGATGGCCCCAAGTCTATGAAACAGACCCAGACTTCGCCACCACCTACCAAATGTTGGGTGAAAGCACAGTTGTCAATAATTTCCATCTTCAGGATGGGTTGTTGTGTCAACTGGGCCATATTTGTGTTCCATCAAGTGAGCGAGAAGCTGATCTGGGAATCCCACTACAATCGGGTGGTAGGACACTTTGGCGTAAAAAAAAAACTGGTGATGCTACATAACCATTTCTACTAGCTGAAACTTCGACAGGAGCTCAACAAGTATATCAGGTCATGCACTGCATGTTCTATTTCCAAATAGACCACTAAGAAACATGGCCTGTACACCCCTCTTCCTACTCCTGACAGGCCATGGGAATCCATCTCAATGGACTACATGTCAAGCCTCCCATCCACCAAGCGGGGAAATGACTGTGTTTTTGTGGTTGTTGATCGCTTTTCTAAGATGGCGATTCGGGTTGCCTCCAAGAAGAGAATCACAGTATAAGCCACTATCAAGCTCTTCTTTGAATGAGTTTGGGTACATTCTGGAATCCCCCAAACCATTGTCTCAGATTGGGACAATCGATTTCTCAACACATTATGGTTGAACCTCTAGTCACTGCTGGACACCAAGCTCTCCAAATCCATAGCCTTCCACCCCCAGACAAATATCCAAATTGAGGTCATAAATCAAATGATCGTGCATATCCTACACATGTATAATTCCATGTACCCTCTCACATGGGATGAGAGTCTTCCCTATGTCCATCATAGCTAGAACCGAGCCCTGCATAGATCAACTAGCCACAAACCCTTTCAAGTGGGGTTTGGATTCCAACCATTGGGTCCCATATATGTTTCACTTCCCCTTGCGGTCACCGCAATCGACTCATATCCTACTCCAACTGAAGCTGACAAAGCCACCTGTTTCATTGAACAGATCCAACACATCCGCCAACAGGTTCAGGATATCCTACAGAAGGCCAAAAAAAAATTTCACATAATTTTCATCAATAGTTGTAGTCCTCAGATAGATCTTTCCAATGAGTTCTCGTACTCCTAAAACAGAGATCATATGCAAAAGTTACGACCCCCGGAAGTTGATGTACTGACTTACCCAAATGGGGCCCACATGACTTTTGGCGCTTCATCTCCTAGGGTTATTTTTTTGGTTTCTTAGGGTTTTTGACACTCCTGTTTATTGTAAAAATTCCTTCAGAGCCTCATTGTAATCATTTGCTTGTGAATGAGTGCAGTCATTACATCTCTTCTCAGAGATAAGCCACCACGATTCCAACAAGATTTTTTTCCACTGCATTTTACAGTTTTAGCTTATTTCCTTATCGAATAGAAAACTCGTTTTACTGTATCTCGGTTACTCTTTGTTAAGCATTTGTTAATAATATGTATTCATTTCATTATGCTCATAAAATCTGGATCAATGGTATCAGAGCGGTCTGCTCCTTGTCGTCTTAATGCATGTCCCCAATGAGGTCAAAGTACAAAGAATTGGGTCTCGAGCTTGTTTATATTGAGGAACAAAGCTCTTTCACGCCCAAGCGACCTCTCATGGCAGGAGAAAAGAAATATTACGGGACAGGAGATCCTTTCAAAATGTTTCTTGAGGAAGCCCTCATGCAACAGAGTAACAAGATGATGGATAATTTCGCTCAAATCCTTCTGCGGATACCAACAGGCGATGCATCTTCTTCGAGTGGAGGCGTCGCCCCCTTCAAGGTACAATAAACTTTGATATTCATTTATTTGAAGTTCAGATAGATGCAGATGATGTAGACAAGTAGTTGAATCTACTAGAAGGGTATTTTTTTGTCCATAACTTTTTGAATATAGAAAATATTACTTTTGTGCTCCTCAAACTCGTTCCCCATGTCAAAGATTGGTGGGAAAATTTCTGTGAGCAAAAGGAAACAGAGGAACCCTCATTATTTATAGTCATGACCACCTGGGAATCCTTCATGGATGTTATTAAGGAACAATACTACCCTGTTGGAATTTATGAAGACTTGTATACCAAATGGACCAAACTGCGGCAAGAAAGAGAAGAAGTAGTGCCAGAGTTCACAAATATCTTCCATATCGTGTGCGCCAATATGGGTATCAAATATTGAGAGCGATATATCATGCTAAATTATCATGGTGCTCTGCATAGATACATCCAGATCAAAATATAATTTATGGACATCTCGTTCTTGCACACGGCCTACCAATATGCCGTCAAAATCGAGTAGAAGCTCAAACAAAAGATCCAACAATTTGGGCTCGAGAACCCCTCACAGCAAAAGCCAGGAAAGACCGGCCCAAACCCACAAAAAAAAGGACATAGAAAATATGGACAGTATCAGAACAACCAGTCCAAGCCGCAAGCAAAGAAGGACACGGGAAAGAAAAAGAAAGATATCGGGAAGTGGTGCGACTTCCATAATATCCCTTGGCATAACACTGTTGACTGTCGTTAAAAGTAGTCATTGGTGGCCGAAGTGAAAGCCTTTGAATTATATGTAGGTTCTGACTCTGAATTAGAACCAGAAATGGGAAGATGGATCATTGAAGCAGAACCCAGTGCTACTGTTTCTACCACCAAGCTCCAGCCTGATGAACCAGACGAACCAGAAGAAGGACAACGCCTATTCGATTTATAGATGTGGTTAAAAGGCACCCCACTGCACTTCATCATTGATAGTGGTATCCAGAATAACCTCATCTCAGCAAAGGTTGTCAAGCGGTTGGCCCTGCCAAAAATGTCGCACCCACAACCCTACATCTTTGTATGGCTCCGTCAAGGAAGCGATCTCCACGTCAACCAACAATGTCGACTGTCATATGGTAACAAGCCCTTCAAAGATGAGGTGTTGTGTGATGTTGCTCCCCTCAAATTTTGTGATGTTCTTTTGGGCCAAACTTGTTTATAGAAACGTCGTGTTGTATATGAGTCTAGGCCTTGTAGTGTTATTATTACTTTGAACATGAAATCGTACAGGATACATGAGGCAATGCCACCTAGTGCTATTTCCTTGATCATTTCCAAGAAATGAAAGAAGGTCATTTCTCAAACAGGTAAGTTTTCTTCTTCATGAATCACTCTCGGAATGAGAGAAATACCAAAGCCACATCTAGGGTATCTGCGGCCAACCTCTTCACACAGCAGAAGCAAGTAGATAAGTTCGTCAAAGAATACTCAAATATCTTCTCCTCACCGACCGGGGTACCTCTGCACTAATAGGTCAAGCACCCCATCGATATGACCCCCGACACACTGCTACCCAGTGGTCCAGTCTATCATTGCTCTATGTTAAGGAATGAGGATATCAAGTGAAAGATCCAAGAACTACTCCACAAGGGGCACATCCATCCCAGCTCATCACCTGGCGAAATATGGAACTTGGTGAATCTGGAACCTAGAAAATCTGCATTGATTACCGGGCCTTGAATAAAATTACAGTCTAAAACCGGTACCCAATTCCCCGAATCGATGACCTCCTTGATCAACTCACAGCGGCCAAATACTTCAGTAATATTGATCTAAAGTCTAGCTACCACCAGGTCCCAATAGAACAGATAGATGTATGGAAGACCACCTTCAAGTCAAAGGAAGGCCTTTTTGAATGGTTGGTCATGCCCTTTGGTTTGAAAAATGATCCAGCCACTTTAATGAGGATGATGGATGATATCCTGCGATCATTCAACAATACTTTTGTTGTGGTGTATTTGGATGACATTCTCATTTATAGCAAGTCTTGGGAAGAACACTTGCATCATATTCAGCAAGTTCTCCACACCCTACGGAAGCACAAGCTATATGCCAACTTGGAAAAATTCTCCTTTGGCACGGACAAGGTCCATTAACTAGGCTACATTGTTGATCAACATGGTGTACATGTGGATCAGGCCAAGATCCAACTCATCTATGACTGGCCAGCCCCAAAAACAATCACTAAGCTTCGGAGCTTCTTTGTCCTTTCAAATTTCTTCTGCAGATTCGTGTTGGGATTCTCCAATATTTTATGGGCCCTCATCCAAATAAACAGGAGTGGTGGTAAGGAAAAATTTGCGTGGGGCCGGTCCAAAAATTAAGCATTCGATGATTTGTAGTAGTGCTTGTGCCCAGCCCCAGTACTTTCACTACTATACCTGCAACAACCCTTTGAAATCGAGACAGATGCTTCAGACTATGTTTTGGGCGTCGTTCTCACTCAGCACAGCCACCCCGTGGCCTATCATAGTGAGACACTCTCATATGTTGTCCATAAGTACCCTAATTACAACAAAGAAATGTACTCCACTGTGCAAGCCTTCCCCCAGTGGAGACGTTACATTCTTGGGAAGGAGACAGTCATCCACACTAATCATAAGCCACTGCATTTCATGCAGACACAAATCAAATTACAGAATGACCGTCACAAAACATGGTCCACATACTTACAACAATTCCACCTCAACATCAAGTATAAAACAAGAAGCACCAACTGTGTCGTTGATTGCCTCAGTAGACATCCAATTGCGGCACTCACCACGGTGCTAGACTCTTGTGGCCATGAGACCTATGGATGGCCCCAACAATATGAGATAGACCCAGACTTTGCCACCACCTACCAAATGTTGGGTGAAAATGTAGTTGTCGATAATTTCCATCTTCAGGATGGATTGTTGTGTCGACTGGGCCATATTTTCATTCCATCAAGTGAATGAGCAAAGATGATCTAGGAAGCCCACTATAGTCAGGTGGCAAGAAGACTTCGACATCAAAAAGACAGTGATGATGCTAAAGAAACATTTATACTAGCCGAAACTTCGACAAGAGGTCATCAAGTATATCAGGTCCTTCACTGCTTGTACACCCCTCTTCCTACTCTTGACAGGCCATGGGAATCCATCTCAATGGACTACATGTCGGGCCTCCCATCCACCACGTGGGGAAATGACTGTGTTTTTGTGGTTGTTGATCAATGTTCTAAGATAGCGAATCTAGTTGCCTGCAAGAAGAGCATCACATCAAAAGCCACTACCAAGCTCTTCTTTGAATGAGTCTAGGCACATTTTGGTATCCCCCAAACCATTGTCTTGGATTGGGACACTTGATTTCTCAGCACATTCTAGTCGAGCCTCTGGTCACTGCTGGACACCAAGCTCATCAAATCCATGACCTTCCACCCCTAGACAGATGGCCAAACTGAGTTCGTAAATTGAATGATCATGCATATCTTATGCATGTATGATTCCAAGCACCCTCACACATGGGATGAGAGTCTTCCCTATGTCCATCATAGCTATAACCGAGCCCTGCATATCTCAACTGGCCACATCCCCTTTCAGGTGGGGTTGGGATTCCAACCATTGGGTCCCATAGATGTTGCACTTCCCCTTTCGATCACCACAGATGACTCATCTTCTGCTCCAACTGAAGTTGAAAAATCCACCCATTTCATTGAGCAGATCCAACACATCCGCGAATAGGTTCAGGATATCCTAGAGAAGTCCAATGACAAGTACAAGCAACACCATGATCAACATCGGGTGCCACATAATTTTTAGGTGGGCGACAAAGTTTGGTTTCACTTGCAGAAAGAACGCCTTATGGGAACCCATCAGAAGCTTCACCCACTCCATTACGGGTCATACACCATCGCCAATGTTGTGGGGAATAATTATTTTGATCTCAGCATTCCTCCTTCCCTTGGCCTTCATCGAGTGTTCAATGCGGACCTCCTTCGACCTTATTTCCCACCATTATTGGACACCTCAGATGTAGCAGAACAACTGACACCAACAGAGCTCAAACCCAACTACATAAAAGAAGCATCCAATGATCATATTCTAGACACACAGATCAAGGGCACTTGACAACAAAGAATCCAGCTTTATCAAGTCGTCAAAGCAAGGCAGCTCCTACACCAAGGCAAGTGGCTTAGCCGGGGCCAAATTGAGTAGAAGTTTCCTCATCTGATGGGGGAAATCAACTCGATGGATATCATTGCTTCCAAAGGAGGGGGAATTGATCCAGGTGGATATCAGTGGTGACCCACCTTTTCCAGCTAGCTTAATACAACTTTCTGGCAATTTTGGTAATTTACTATTTTTAGCAGTTTTCAGGTCCTAAACTTTCGGAACTATTTTGAGGCCCTAAACAACGTTTTTTTGGGTATCTTTCGAAAAATAGTATTCTTATTGAAATTTTTGTCAATAGTTGTATTCGTCAGATAGATCTTTCCAATGGACTATTGTACACCTAAAATGAAGATCGTATGCAAAAGTTACGACCCCAAGAATTTGATGTACTGACTTACCCAAACGGGGCCCACATGACTTTTGGTGCTTCATCTCCTAGGGTTAGGTTTTTGGATGTCTAGGGTTTTTGACACTCATGTTTATTATAAAAATACCTTCAGAGCCTCATTGTCATCATTTTCTTTTGAATGATCACAACCGTCACATCTTTTCTCAGAGCTAAGCCGCCACCATTCCATCAAGCTTGTTTTCCATTGCATTTTACAATTTCAGCTTACTTCCTTATTGAATAGAAAACCAATTTTACTGTATCTATGTTATTCTTTGTTAAGAATCTGTTAATAATATGTAGTCATTTCATGATTCTCATAAAATCCAGATTAGTGGTATCAGAGTGGTCTGCTCCTTGTCGTCTTAATGTATGTCCCCGACGAGATCAGAGTACAAAGAATTGGGTCTCAAGTTTGTTTATCTTGAGGACAAAAGCTCTTGCACGCCCAAGTGACCTCTCATGGAAGGAGAAAATAAATATGATGGGATAGGAGATCCTTTCAAAATGTTGCTTAAGGAATCCCTCATGCAACAGAGGAACGAGATGATGGATAGTTCTGTGAAAATCCTTCAGCGGATACCAACAAGCGATGCATCTTCTTCGAGCAGAGGTGCCGCCCACTTCAAGGAACAAATAAACTTCCATATTCCTGTATTTCAAGCTCAGATAGACACATATGGTGTAGACAAGTGGTTGAATCTAATAGAAGAGTATTTTTTTGTCCATAACTTTTTGAATAGAGAAAATATTAATTTTGCACTCCTCAAAGCCATTTGCATTGTAAAATATTGGTGGGAAACTTTTCGTGAGAAAAACAAAATAGAGGAACCCTCATTATTTACAGTCACAACCACCTAGGAATCCTTCAGGGATGCTATTAAGGAACAATACTACCCTATTGGAAGTTATGATGACTTGTATAACAAATGGACCAAACTGCGACAAGAAAGAGACCAAGCACTACCAGAGTTCAGAAATATCTTCCATACCTTGCGCACCAAGCTAGGTATCAAAGATTCAGAGTGATATCTAATGCTCAAGTATCATGGTGCTCTGCATAGACACATATAGAACAAAATGGAATTTATGGACATATCATCCTTGGGCACAGCCTACCGATATGCCATCAAAAATGAGAAGAATCTCAAACAAAAGACACAGAAATTTGGGCTCGGGAACCCCTCATAGAAAAATCCAAGAAAGGGTGGCCCCAACCCATAGAACAAAGGACAGAGAAAGTATGGATAGTATCAAGACAACCATTCCAAGCCACAAGCAAAGAAGGACACCAGAAATACAAAGAAGGATATCGGGAAGTGGTGTGACTTCTATAAGAGACCTTGGCATAACACTGCTACTTTCGCTCAAAGCAGTCATTGGTGGCTGAAGTGAAATCCTCTGAATCAGATGCAGGTTCTGACTCTGAGTCAGAACCAGAAATGGGAAGAAAAATCATTGATGCAGAACCCAATGCCATCATTGCTACCACTAAGCTCCAACCTGATGAACCAAATGAGCCAAAAGAAGGAGATCAGTGCCTCTTCCACTCACAGATGTGGGTAAAAGGCACCCCGTTGCACTTCATCGTTGATAGCGGTAGGAAGAAGAACCTCATATTAGCAGAGGTTGTCAAGTGGTTAGCTGTGCCGAAAATTCCACACCCACAACCCTACACCATTGGATGGCTCCGCCAAGGAAGTGATCTCTGCATCAACCAACAATGTCGATTGTCGTACGTCATCAAGCCCTTTAGAGACAAGGTATTGTGTGATGTTTCTCCTCTCAAATTTTGTGATGTTATTTTGGGCCAACCTTATTTATGGAAATGTCATGTTGTATATGATCTAGGCCTCGTAGTGTTATTATTACTTTGACTAGGAAATTGTACAGGATACCCGAGGCAATCCCACCTAGTGCTATTTCCTTGATCTCTACCAAGCAATGTAGGAAGGTCATCTCTCAGATGGGGAAGTTTGTCTTCTTTGTGATTCACTCTCAGAATGAGAGAAAGATCATAGCCACATCTAGGGTCTCTGCAACCAACCTCTCCACACAGCAGAAGCAAGTAGATAAGGTCATCGAAGAATACTCAGATATCTTCTCCTCACCTACCAGGGTACCTCTGCACTGACAGGTCAAGCACCCCATCAATCTGACCCTCGATGCACCACTGCCAAATGGGCTAGTATATCACCACTCTATGTTAGAGAATGAGGAGATGAAGTGACAGATCCAAGATCTACTCCATAAGGGGCCCATCCGTCCCAACTCATCACCTTGCAGGAGCCTAATCGTGTTGGTACAAAAGAAAGATGGAACCTTGCGACTCTGCATAGATTACTAGCCCTGAATAAAATCACAGTCAGAAATTGGTACCCAATTCCCCGAAACAACGACCTCCTTGATCAAATCACGGTGGCCAAATACTTTAGTAAGATTGATCTGAAGTCTGTCTACCACCAGGTCCCGATAGAACAGACAGATTTATGGAAGACCTCCTTCAGGTCAAAGGAAGGCCTTTTTGAATGGTTGGTCATGCCCTTTGGTTTGAAAAATGCTCCAACCACTTTCATGAGGAAGATGGAAGATATCTTGGGACCATTCACCAATACTTTTGTAGTCATGTATATGGATGACATTCTCATTTACATCAAGTCTTGGGAAGAACAATTGTAGCATATTCAACAGGTTCTGCACACCCTGCGGAAACACAAGGTATACACCAACTTGGAAAAATGGTCCTTCGGCATGGATAGGGTCCATTAGCTAGGCTACATCGTTGATCAACATGGCGTACATGTGTATCTAGCCAAGATCCAAGTCATCTGTGACTGGCCAGCCCCAACCACACTCATTAAGCTTCGGAGCTTCTTGGCCCTTGCCAATTTCTACTGTGGATTCGGGATTCTCCCATATTGCATGGTCCCTCCGCCAAATAACCAAGGGTGGTGGTAGGTAAAAATTTGTGTGGGGCCAGTCCCAACAATAAGTGTTTGACAATTTGAAGCAACTCTTGTGCTCATCCCCATTACTTTCACTACCAGACTTGAAGAAACCCTTTGAGATCAAGACAGATGCTTCAGACTACGTTGTGGGAGTCATTCTCACTCATCACAGCCACCCCGTGTCCTATCATATTGAGACACTATCAGATGATGTTCATAAGTACCCTTCTTACGACAAAGAAATGTACTCCATTTTTCAATCCTACTGCCAGTCGAGAAATTACATTCTTGGGAAGGAGACATTCATCCAAACTAATCATAAGCCATTTCCTTTCATGCAGACACAAGACAAATTACATAATGACCACCATAAAAAGTGGTCCACATACTTACAACAATTCCACCTCAACATCAAGTATAAAACAAGAAGCACCAACTACGTCATCGATTTCCTCAGTAGACCGCTAATCGCGGCACTCACCACGGTGCTAGACTCTTGCGACCATGATACCTCTGGATGGATCAAACTCTATGAGACAGAACCGGACTTCGCCACCACCTATGAAATGTTGGGTGCAAATGCAATTGTCGATAATTTCCATCTTCAGGATGGGTTGTTGTGTCGACTGAACCATATATGTGTTCCATCAAGTGAGAAAGCGAAGGTGATCTCGGAAGCCCACTACATTCGTGTGGTAGGACACTTCGACATCGAAAAGATAGTGGTGATGATACAGAAACATTTATGTTGGTCGAAACTTCGACAGGAGGTCAGCAAGTATATCAGTTTCTGCAATGCTTGCACTATTTCCAAATCGACCACTAAGAAAAATGGCATGTACACCCTTCTTCCTACTCCTAACAGGCCATGGGATCCATATCAATGGACTACATGTCGGTCCTCCCATCCACCAATTGGGGAAATGACTTTGTTTTTCTAGTTGTTGATCGCTTTTCTAAGATGGTGATTCTGGTTGCCTACAAGAAGAGCATCACGGTAGAAGCCACTGCCAAACTCTTCTTTGAACGAGTCTAGGTACATTTTGGAATCCCCCAAACCATTGTCTCAAATCGAGACAGTCGATTTCTCACCACATTTTGGTCGAGCCTCTGGTCACTGCTAGACACCAAGCTCACCAAATACACGACCTTCCACCCCCAGACAGATGGCCAAACCGAGGTCATAAATTGATTGATCGTGCATATCCTACACATGTATAACTCCAAGATCCCTCACACATGGGATGGGAGTCTTCCCTATGTCTAGCATAACTACAACCGAGCCCTACATATCTCAACCAACCATATCCCCTTTCATGTGGGGTTGGGATTCCAACCATTGGGTCCCATAGATGTTTCACTTCCCCTTGTGGTCACCGTGGCCGACTCATCTCTTGTTCCAACTGAAACTGACAAATCCACCCAACTCATTGAATGGATCTAGCACATCTGCCAACATGTTCAGGATATCCTACAGAAGTTCAGTGACAAGTAGAAGCAGTGCCATGATCAACATCGAGTGCCACATAAGTTTCAGGTGGGCGACAAAGTTTGGTTGCACTTGCAGAAAGAATGCCTTACAGGACCCCATTGGAAGCTTCACCCACTCTATTGTGGGTCATACACCATCACCAAGGTTGTGGGGGATAATGATTTTGAGCTCAACATTCCTCCTTTTCTTGGCCTGCACCTAGTGTTCAACAGGGACCTCGTTCAGCCTTATTTCCCACCATTATTGGATACCTCAGACATAGAAGAACAACTGACACCAACAGAGCTCAATATTGACTGCATAAAACATTCATCCAATGATCAGATTTTGGACACACAAATCAAGGGAACTTGAGAATAAATAATCTAGCTTTATCGAGTCATCAAAGCAAGGCAGCTCTTGCACCAAGGCAAGTGGCTCACTCGGGGCCAAATTCAGCAGAAATTTCCTCATATGATGGGGGAACTCAATGCAATGGAGACGATTTCTTCCTAAGGAGGGAGGATTAATCACAGTGGATATCAATGGCCACCCACTTTTTCCATCTAGCTCAAAACAATTTTCTAGCAATTTTGGTAATTTACTATTTTTAGCAGTTTTTCGGGTCCTGAACTTTCGAAGCCGTTTTGAGGCCCTAAACGACATTTTTTGGGGTATCTTCTGATCAAAAATTTTGTTTAGAAAATTTTGTCAACATTTGTAGTCCACAGATAGATATTTCCAATGGGCTATTGTATGCCTAAAACGGAGATTGTATGCAAAACTTACGACCCTGGGAAGTTAATGTACTGACTTACCCAAACAGGGCCCACGTGACTTTTGGTGCTTCATCTCCTAGGGTTAGGTTTTTGGATGTCTAGGGTTTTTGACACTCTTGTTTATTGTAAAAAGGCCTTTAGAGCCTCATTGTAAGCATCTGCTTGCGAATGAGCACATTCGTCACATCTCTTCTCAGAGATAAGATGCCACCATTCCAGCAAGCTTGTTTTCCGCTGCATTTTACAGTTTCATCTTATTTCCTTATTGAATAGAAAACCATTTTTATTGTATCTCTGTTATTCTGTGTTAAGCATCTGTTAATAATATGTAGTTGTTTCATTATGCTCATAAAATCTGGATCAAATTAGGTTTAGGGTAATTTTACTTAGGTCATGTGATAAGTAATCACTAACTTAATCCCACCCCTTTTTGGCCTTAACCCCTAATTGGACACTATGAGAAATATTTTCCCAAAATAAACCATTATTTACCCATTTTTCGTACCACACAAGACCCTAATACTTCTAGGCTATGTGATCCTCAATGAAATGGAGTCCTTCCTTAGAGCATGATACACCAACTGAATTAATATTCATCTAGATTCTTCCCAACATCCAACCTAATTCAATGTGGGTCTCGAGAACTATTCTTCTACAATTAATGTTAGTATTTAAAAAACATAAATACCTTTTAATGTTCTTTGGACTACTCACAACATATGACCGTAGTTAGTGTAGATCCCAAAGTAAGACAATAAAAACATTGCATACTTTAAGCACATCATTCCATTATTAATCCAAGTAATTCATACAATCATTTCAGCAATGCATATAAATCGTCACAATATATAAAACTTGTAGTACTAAAAAAAGTGTTACACCCATAACACACCCACTAACATCAATTTCTACTTGAAACAACTTTTTCATGTTAGGTAGTGGTAGGACAAGGGCTTGACTAATATTCTACTTCAATTCTTTAAATTATTTTTTTTTAATTCTTACCCCATTGGAAAATCTCACCACTAATATTTATAACATGAAGTGGTGCTACCATAACTAAAAATGATGCTATGAAATTTATTATATATTGGGAAACTCCCAGAAAAATACAAACTTTTGTGATATTAGTATGAGTGGGACTTTTAAAGATGGCCTATATATTTGCAAGATCAATCTTTAACTTACCTCTGCAAATCACATGCACTAAGTACACTAATGCCTACCTAGAAAATTGATCTGGATTATGTTCGGAATGAAATGAAAGAAGAGAAATTACAATGAAATACTCATGAAACTTGCCAGAAACAAAGAAATACATCAATACTTGATTTCTATTAATGAAAGAATTGTAAAGAGACTGTAAAAATACAAAGTGTAAGACTCGCTATAATGGTGGTAGCTTTATCTCTGAGAAGAGATGTGACGAATATGCTCATTCGCAATAAGATAATTACAATGAGGCTCGGAAGGCCTTTTTATGTTAAACAGGAATGCCAAAACCTTAGACATCCAAAAACCTAACCCTAGGAGATTAAATGCCAAAATTCATGTGGGCACCATTTGGGTAAGTTAGTACATTAACTTCCTAGGGTTGTAACGTTTTCATACGATCTTTGTTTTAGGCGTGTGATACCCCGTTGGAAAGGTCTTTAATAGAACTACAATTTACGCCATCAAAATCTAACTCCATCTATAGTTTGAATGTGGCGAGCCAAAATAACACTTTTTAGGGCCCTAAAATGGCCCTGGAAGTACAACAAAATGTACTGACATGATAACATACAAAATAAGCTAGTTGGATTAGGTGGGAGGCCACCAGTATCCACTTGGAAGATGTGTAGGCCTCTGGACAACTCCGAAAGTGTTGAACCGATAATTAAAAAGAAGTATAGAAGAATGTGTTGAACTAAAAACTAGCAAAAGGAGCCAGTTGGAATAGGTGGGTGGCCACCAATATTCACCTGGATCGATCCTCCACCCTTAGGAAGCAATGGTCTCCATTGCATTGAGTTCCCAAGGAAGAGGGGAAATCATGTTATGAATATGAATCTTAGTGAGTTGTGTGCTTTGTTGGAGAAGTTTTGTTTCTTGGTATGTGGAAGACTGTCACAAACCAGTTGTTGGCGAGGTTGAATATGCTCTACCAACCTGTTGTCTCTGGGTTTGATGGGGTATTGTGTAGGCACCATTGTAGGTTAAGAAACAATATCTTCTTTCTCTTTGATAATATGTTTTTTTTGGATAGAAGGTGTTGAGGTTGCAGTGCTTGCAATGGTATTTTTTTCATCCTTTGAACAAACTGTGAAGAGGATGAATTTTGCAGTATGAGAGATTACCTTGTGGCATTGTTTTGGTGGAGTAGTAGTCTAAACTACCTCTGGTATCCAATAGAGCTAACCTCCCAGAGTAATAATGGCACTACAGGGTCTAGACTCATAGACAACATGACGTCTCCACATATATGGTTGGCCCAAAACCACATCACAGACATCAAGAGGGGCAACATCACACACTACCTCATCCTTGAAGGGTTGGATGCCATAGGACAGGAGACATTGTTGGCTGACACAGAGATCTTGTCCCTGGTGAAGCCACCTGATGTTTTATGGTTGCGGATGTGGTGTTTTTGATAGCCCCAACTATTTGATGACCTTATATTAGATGATATGAGGTTCTTCTGGCTTCCATTATCAACAATGAAATGCAATGAGGTCCACTTCACCCACATTTGTGAATGGAAGAGGCGCTCCCCCTCTTCAAGATCTATTGATTCTTCTGGTTGAATTGTTGTGGTTGCGACGGTGGTAGTGGGGTATGCGTCAATGATCTGTCTATTTTCAATATTTTCTGGATTGGATTATGAATCAGGGTTTGGCTCTGTGTCTTTGACCTCAACCACCAATGATTTTTTCGAGAGGCATTCATCGGTGTTGTGCCAGGAGATTTTGTGGAAGTCACACCAATTCCCAGTGTCATTATTCATCTTGCCTTTACCCTTTTTGTCCTGTGTCTTGGACTGGTTGTCTAAGGGATATTGGTTAGGGCCATATTTACCATGCTTTGGTTGTTGCATATTTGCAGACCCAAATTCCCATTTGTTCTGGTGCCTAAATTTTTGCTCGATTTTGACAACGTATCGATAGGTAGATCCCAATGATGAGATGTTTAGGAAATCCATTTCGATTTGGATGTACCTATGAAAATCCCCACGGTATTTCAAAACAAGATGTCACTCAGAGTCCTTGATACCCAACTTCGTGTGAAAGGTATGGAAAGTATGTGTGAACTCTGACACTGTTTGGCTCTTCTCTTGCTGCAGTGTGGTCCATCTCATGTAATGGACTTCATAGTTATCTACAGGATAGTACTGTTCTTTGACCACATCCAGAAAAAAATCCCAAGTGGGCTCAGCCCCATAGATTCCATATTTCTTTGTGGAACTTTGCTCCCAATAATTTTCCCACCAATTCTTGACATGGGGGAGATCCTTGAGGAGTGCGAAGGTGATATTTTCCCGGTCGGAAAAATTTTGAATAGAGAAATAACCTTTTAATAGAGTTAACCATTTTTCTAGGGCATTCGCATCTATCTGACCTTAAAATATGGGAATATCAAAATTAACTTGTACCTTGAAGGGAGAGGTTCCTCCAAAATAGTCGCTTGATGAAGATGTGCATGCTACTATCGGCAGGCATTGAAGAATGTGTGAAAAATTCTCCATCATTTTGTCCCTTTGTCGTGTGAGAGATTGCTCAAGCAACAAGTTAACAGAATCATATGTTTCGTCGTCTTTATTTTTTTCCTCCATCGAGGGTTTCTTGGGTGTGTGAGAGTGATTGTCCTCAAGAGAGAAAAACTCGAGACCCAACTGGCTATACTCGGACCTCGTCGGGGACATGTGTTGAAAAACGATCAGCCTGCTCTGATACCACTAATCTAGATTATGTTCGGAATGAAATGAAAGTAGAGAAATTACAATGAAATACTCATGAAACTTGCTAGAAATAGATAAATACAACAATACTTGATTTCTATTAATGAAATAATTATAAAGAGACTGTAAAAATACAGAGTGCAAGACTCGCTAGAATGGTGGCATCTTTATCTCTGAGAATATATGTGACGGCTATGCTCATTCACAAGAACATGATTACACTGAGGCTCAAAAGGCCTTTTTATGTTAAATAGGAATTCCAAAACCCTAGACATCCAAAAACCTAACCCTAGGAGATAAAACGCCAAAAGTCATGTGGGCCTCGTTTGGGTAAGTTAGTATATTAACTTCCTGGGGTCGTAACTTTTGTATACGATCTCCATTTTAGGCATTTGATAGCTCGTTGGAGAGGTATTTTCGATAACTATGCATTACATCATCAAAATCCGACTTCATCTAGATTTTGACTGTGGCAATCCAAAATAGCATTGTTTAGGCCCCCAAAACGGCCATGGAAGTACAACAAGATGTGCTGACATGAAAACATACAAAACAAGCCAGTTGGATTAGGTGGGAGGCCACCAATATCCACCTGGAAGATGTGTAGGGCTCCAGACAACCCCAGAAGTGTATAACCCACAATTACAAATAAGTACAGAAGAACATGTTGAACTAAAAACTAGAAAAAGGAGCTAGTTGGAATAGGTGGGTGGCCACCAATATCCACCTGGATCAAAAATTCAAATTTCTTTATGTTTTCTAGCATGTGATGGTTCCTTAGTGTCTTTGACACTTTCTTTACACATACAATATACTCTTCCCAAATAGAAAAAAGATCAAAATTTCATCCAAATATACTATATAACAAAATAATCCATGAATGGGTGCAACATATCATTCATTAAACACAAAAAAATCATTGGTGCTACTTAAATCAAAAGGAATTACTAACCATTCATATAGACCTTGCTTCATATTGATGGTGATCTTCCAAGTTTATTCTTCCTTGGTCCAAAAATGTTATAACTTGTATTTAAAATCCTTGTTGGTGCAATACCTTGCATATTGCAACTAATCTAACAAGTCATTGATGCTAGGAAAATGGTGTCGATTCTTGAGAGTGATATTTATTTAGAGCTCTATAGCCAAATCACATTCTCCAAGTATCATCCTTGTTTGGTACTAAATCAACAGGGGAACCACATGGTGACATACTCAGTATTATGACTCCTTGCATTAACAAATTCTACCACTGCATCTTCAACTCATATATTTCTAATATGAACTATTAGTATAGTATAATGTTGAGCAAAGGAGAATATGGCAATAACAATGCCTTGTGTGTCACTTCCCTCTTGGGTTTCATATAGAACACTTCCATGATTTGTAAAGCTTTTCCAAATAACACTTTTGTTTATTCATACATCCTTCCAAGGATGCCTTCACATATATTAACTATGTCTTTCTAGTTTTATCTCATGAAAATAAGTACATACTTCTTGCCTAATTGATCAATCTATTATCTTGGTCGACACTTAGAGAGAACTTACCCTTCTATGCATTGATGATAAAATATTTACCATCCTTGACCATATGGTATTGTTTTTCACTATTATGAATATTCCATCCTTCATATACATGTATGGGATACCAAACTATATATAGTAAACATCAAGAACTTCTACATAGATTTCTATTCATCAATAAAATTTGCACTAACAAAAAATCTAAGGTTACACTACTTGGTAAATTTTAACTCTACATCCTTATTCACCCATCCCAAAGGATATATATGAAGGTGATCATGTGTCTTTAAACCATTCTTACTTACCTATTCCTTTATAATTACAATGACCTATGAACTAGAATCGAACAATGCATGAACCCTATTCTTCTTAATTTGAATCTTCTTATGGAATAACTTTGTCATCTCCTTCTCCACTTTGTGATGGATGCTACTTAGGTTTACCTCTTTTTGTACTATCATGCAAACATTTTTCTCATCCACATATGAGCTACTTTATATCTCCTTTCCCACCTCTACTGGAATATTCTTCTTCTTTGATTACTCTTTATTGTGGTTCTTGGGATTCAACGTTGGATGTAGTTTTCGATATTTTTATTAAATGTGACCATCAATGTTTCAATGACCATAATGGTTGTTAGGGAACTTGAACAGATGTGAAGTGGTGACAATATTCTTATCTTTTCCCATCCCATGCATCTCCCTTTCTTCTTCTTTCCTTTATTGGCAGTTTGATGTTGGTATGACTACTTTGAACCAATTGGATGCCCCTTTTTCTTTTCAAAATCACTATAATAGTCCTACAAAGAGGCCTCATCTATGGATTAATGATTGAATAACATAAATTTCATTTTTATGTAACTTGGAAGGACACCAAAGTACTTGATGACAATAAGGGGTTCTTGGGATTTATCTCCAACTAAATGGTTTATTACAGAACACTATAGTGTACTCCTATACACTATATCCTTGTTGTTGTCAATAGTAGTACCATTGAATCCTATGGTCTTCTTCATACTTTATAGGAACAAATTGATACTTGATGAGGCATTTGAATTCCTCCAACTCAGTTATTGGTTGGTATCCCCCTAACCTAATGAATTTGGTACAAATTTATCACAAAATATGTGCATGAAATTCAAGCTTAAGGGTAGAAAATTATATTATCTCCTCCTCTCATACATTATGAAAACTAAAATAGACTTATAACTACTACAACCAATGATTCAACTTAACTTCATATACCTCATCTTTGTTGGGATTGATCCTAGCATTCTCTTCCACTTTAAACAGGTGTTGAGAAGATTTATTATTGGAGTTCCCCTTTTCGAGCTTCAATTGTTCCTTCACTTTTTTCAACTCCTCATAATATTATGGATTCCAATCAGACTTTACTTGCTCTAAAAAGGAGTTGATAATTTTCTTAGTAATGACCATGATTAAATCCTTTCTTAAGAATTTGTGATCCAAGTAAACATATACTATGCTTGAGAAAAACAAATACCCAATTAAAACGGCTCTAATATTAATATGATATTCCAATGGTTGTCTCACCAAAACATGCCTAAAAATTACAACTACTATTCTGGGCTTGTGATCAACTTGCTTTTTGAATTTTTAGTGATTTGGCATATATAAAAAACACACCATTTATATTTCTCAACTACCATGACATAAAATATAGAACTACAATATCAAAGACACATAAGTGAACATAATATTTACCTTGAAAAAACTAATGCAAAAAAACCCAACAATAAATGTTTACTTTTCATGTTTTATATAATGGAGATTTCAATATATATTATGAAGTGTTCCAACCTTATTTCAAAGCTATGAGACAGTATGGTATTGTAGAGTGATATACATATTGATTATCTCTCCTTACTCTATTAACATCTCCTCCATGCTCACTACTCATATTATGGAACATCAATGGTGAATGAAGATGAGTGAACCTCTAAGTTGTAAATTAGATATGTTGGGAAGAATGGAGGAAGTAAGGTCGAGCCTCCATTGTGGATAGGATTTACCCTAGTTGCAACCACCATAAACCTGAGAACAACACAACCCAAGAGTTGTTTTCAATGCATAGGTCTAATCACCAGTTGGATCATTGGAACCTTCGTGGTTGGGTCACCCATTCTAGGAGGGAGATGCGCATAAGATTGCAGTGTGATAAAGATCTATTCAAGGACCCTAGACACCGCCAACCTCCATGTACAAGAGATATTCCACTTATCTATTGAAAAAATCCATAAACTATGTTATCATGGAAGAATCCAATAGATCCGATGAGGACTCTTTTGCTTCTCTTTTTAGAAATGAAAAATCATTAGAGGAAAATGACTAGCGAAGAGATAATTCATTAAAAGGGAAAAAGACATCCCTAAGCTAGAAATTTCAACTTGTTAGTTCGATCAAAATACATTATGTTGCATGAACAAGCCTTAATCATGAATTTTACAGGCCTATGGCCTAGCCTTTAAATAGTTCAGGTATAGGTCTGAGAACATTGGGATTTTTCATGTCAACTTGTTTAGTGTGGCATTGCTTTTTCCTTGTTCATATTTGAAAGTGAAGAGGCCAAATATTAGACTTTGATATTAGTCCCATGCTTTATGGGTTCCAAGGGTATGTTTCTCTCCAACTTGACCATTTATCTTGATTTGAATACGGAAATCTTATAAGTAGTCCCTATATGGGTCATGCTTCTACATCTTTTAGTGATCTTTTGGGGAAAATATACTCTCAAATATATTGGAGATAAGCTAGGTCATTTCATAGACCAACATGAGATAAAATGGGGAATATATACTTGTGCTAGAATATATGTGGAAGTGGACTTAGAATGGGTCTCCCGAAAATGATTCAGCTTAATATCTAAAGTTGGAGTCATCTTCAAGCCGTTGATTATGAACAAATTCCATTCAAGTGTAACATTTTCCATGAGTATGACCACTTCTCCAAGATTTTTCCAAGTAAACAAGAATCTTAGCCTCCTTTGAAGTAGGCTCGAGCCACTTAGAACAACAATGAACAAGATACTTTCAAATCAATGTCTAGAAGGTACAAGAAGAAACAACCCAAGGGACCCCAAGCTAAAAAGTCAAGAATATACAATCCCAACATAAATGGATTTGAAACCCTTGACGCTCAAGAGGAATAAGAATAGGAAAATCCAAAATCTCACCCTGAGCTAATAGATAATGCCCAAAATAAAACAGATAATTCAACTCCTTCGACCGCAAAAGAGACTTAATTTGGGGTCTCCACCCCCCTCAAGGGAAGGATTTAGAATATGGAGAGGAGAAATATAAAGAAGAACTAGAGGAAGGGGAAGTGTTTGGTTCCCCTTCCTTTGTTGAAGTTATGAAAAAATACCTATGCCACTCTCCTCCTTTAATAAAGGGAAGGAAATCAAATTGGGACATGTTAGCTCCAAAGGAAGAAAAGAATATCCACATAGGATGTTAGAAAAACAGGACCGCGGACCAATAAAATAAAGCAAATGCAGAAACAAAACACAGAAGACACACAATACAAGAGAGACACAGATTTACGTGGTTCACCCAGTGTGGGCTACGTCCACCAGAGAAATTGCCAGGTCCTTCCTTTATTATTATCCAGCAAATGAAGGGATACAACCTATAGCAAAACCCGCTGTAACTTCCTCTTCTTTC
>JASDQU010244300.1:51183-66822 GCA_032191745.1 Picea mariana
TATCCGAGGCAGTCCCACCTAGTGCTATTTCCTTGATCTCTACCAAGCAATGTAGGAAGGTCATCTCTCAGACGAGGAAGTTTGTCTTCTTCGTGATTCACTTTCAGAATGAGAGAAAGATCATATCCACATCCAGGGTCTCTACATCTGACCTCTCCACACAGCATAAGCAAGTATATAAGGTCGTCGAAGAATACTCGGATATCTTCTCCTCACCTATCAGGGTACCTCTGCACTGACAGGTCAAGCACCCCATTGATCTGACCCCCAACACATCGCTGCCCAATGGGCTAGTCTATCATCGCTCTATGTTAAAGAATGAGGAGATGAAGTGACAGATCCAAGATTTTCTCCACAAGGGGCCCATCCATCGCAACTCATCACCTTGCGAGAGCCCAATCGTGTTGGTACAAAAGAAAGATGGAACCTTGCAACTCTGCATAGATTACCGGCCCTGAATAAAATCACAATCAGAAATCGTTACCCAATTCCCCGAAACAACGACCTCCTTGATCAACTCACAGTGGCCAAATACTTCATTAAGATTGGTCTGAAGTTTGGCTACCACCAGGTCCCGATAGAACAGACATATTTATGGAAGACCTCCTTCAGGTCAAAGGAAGGCCTTTTTGAATGGTTGGTCATGCCCTTTGGTTTGAAAAATTCTCCAACCACTTTCACGACGAAGATGGAAGATATATTATGACCATTCACCAATACTTTTACAGTTGTGTATATGGATGACATTCTCATTTACATCAAGTCTTGGGCAGAACAATTGTAGCATATTCAACAGGTTCTGCACACCCTGCGGCAACACAAGCTATACACCAACTTGGAAATATAGTCCTTCGGCATGGATAGGGTCCATTACCTAGGCTACATCATTGATCAGCATGGCATACATGTGGATCTAGCCAAGATCCAAGTCATCTATGACTGGCCAGCCCCAACCACACTCACTAAGCTTCGGAGCTTCTTGGCCCTTGCCAATTTCTACCGCGGATTCATGTTGGGATTCTCCCATATTGCATGGTCCCTCCGCCAAATAACCAGGGGTGGTGGTAGGTAAAAATTTTTGTGGGGTCGGTCCCAACAATAAGTGTTTGACAATTTGAAGCAATGTTTGTGCTCATCCCCAGTACTTTCACTACCATACCTGAAGCAACCCTTTGAGATCAAGACAGATGCTTCAGACTACGTTGTGGGCATTGTTCTCAATCATCACAGCCATCCCGTGGCCTATCATAGTGAGACACTATCAGATGATGTCCGTAAGTACCCTTCTTACGACAAAGAAATGTACTCCATTGTGCAATCCTACCGCCAGTGGAGAAATTACATTCTTGGGAAGGAGGTAGTCATCCAAACTGATCATAAGCCATTTCATTTCATGGAGACACAAGACAAATTACATAATGACCACCATAAAAATTGGTCCACATACTTACAACAATTCCACCTCAACATCAAGTATAAAACAAGAAGCACCAACTGTGTCACTGATTGCCTCAGTAGACCGCTAATCGCGACACTCACCACGTGCTAGACTCTTGTGGCCATTAGACCTCTGGATGGCTCCAACTCTATGAGACAGAACCATACTTTGTCACCACCTACGAAATGTTGGGTGCAAACACAATTGTCGATAATTTCCATATTCAGGATGGGTTGTTGTGTCGACTGGGCCATATATGCATTCCATCAAGCGAGCGAGCGAAGCTAATATGGGAATCCCACTACAGTCTTTTTGTAGGACACTTTGGCATCGAAAATATAGTGGTGAAGCTACAAAAACATTTATGTTGGTTGAAACTTCGACAAGAGGTCATCAAGTATATCAGTTCTCGCACTGCCTGCACTATTTCCAAACCGACCACTAAGAAACAGGGCCTATACACCCTTCTTCCTACTCCTGACAGGCCATGGGATCCATATCAATGGACTACATGTCATGCCTCCCATCCACCAAGTGGGGAAATGACTGTGTTTTTTTTCTTTTTGATCACTTTTCTAAGATGGTGATTCTGGTTGCCTGCAAGAAGAGCATCACAACATAAGCCACTGCCAAACTCTTCTTTGAACGAGTCTGGGTACATTTTGGAATCCCCCAAACCATTGTCTCAGATATAAACAGACGATTTCTCACCACATTCTGGTTGAGACTCTGCTCACTGCTAGACACCAAGCTCACCAAATACACGGCCTTCCACCCCCAGATAGATGGCCAAACCAAGGTCATAAATCGAATGATCGTGCATATCCTATGCCTGTATAATTCCAAGAACCCTCACACATGGGATGGGATTCTTCCCTATGTCCAACATAGCTACAACCGAGCCCTACATATCTCAACCAGCCATAGCCCCTTTCAGGTGGGGTTGGGATTCCAACCATTGGGTCCCATAGATGTTTCACTTCCCCTTGCGGTCACCGTGGTCGACTCATCTCCTACTCCAATTGAAGCTGACAAAGCCACCCAATTCATTGAGTGGATCTAGCACATCTACCAACATGTTTAGGATATCCTACAGAAGTCCAATGACAAGTACAAGCAGTGCCATGATCAACATCGAGTGCCACATAATTTTCAGGTGGGCGACAAAGTTTGGTTGCACTTGCAGAAAGAATTCCTTACAGGACCCCATCGGAATCTTCGCCCACTCTATTATGGGTCGTACACCATCACCAAGGTTGTGGGGGATAATGATTTTGATCTCAACATTCCTCCTTTTCTTTGCCTGCACCTAGTGTTCAACGTGGACCTCCTTCGGCCTTATTTCCCACCATTATTGGACACCTCAGACGTAGCAGAACAACTGACACCAACAGAGCTCAATCCTGACTGCATACAGCAGGCATCCAGTGATCAGATTGTGGACACACAAATCAAGGGAACTCGACAGCAAAGGATCCAGCTTTATCGAGTCATCAAAGCAAGGCAGCTCCTGCACCAAGGCAAGTGGCTCACCCGGGGCCAAATTCAGCAGAAATTTCCTCATATGATGGGGGAACGCAATGCAATGTAGACCATTTCTTCCTAAGGAGGGAGGATTGATCGCGGTGGATATTGGTGGCCACCCACCTTTTCTAGCTGGCTCAAAACAACTTTCTAGTAATTTTGGTAATTTACTATTTTTAGCAGTTTTTCGAGTCTTGAACTTCCGGAGCCGTTTTGAGGCCCTAAACGATGTTTTTTTGGGTATCTTCCGATCAAAAATTTTGTTTACAAAATTTTGTCAACATTTGTAGTCCTCGGATAGATATTTCCAACGGGCTATCATATGCCTAAAACGGAGATCATATGCAAAAGTTACAACCCTGGGAAGTTGATGTACTGACTTACCCAAACGGGGCCCACGTGACTTTTGGCGCTTCATCTCCTAGGTTTAGGTTTTTGGATGTCTAGGGTTTTTGACACTCTTGTTTATTGTAAAAAGGCCTTTAGAGCCTCATTGTAATCATCTACTTTCGAATGAGCGCAGTCGTCACATCTCTTCTCAGAGATAAGCCGCCATCATTCCAACAAGCTTGTTTTTCGCTGCATTTTACAGTTTCATCTTATTTCCTTATTGAATAGAAAACCAGTTTTATTGTATCTCGGTTATTCTGTGTTAAGCATCTGTTAATAATATGTAGTTATTTCGTTATGCTCATAAAATCTGGATCAAATTAGGTTTAGGGTAATTTTACTTAGGTCATGTGATAAGAAATCACTAGCTTAATCCCACCCCTTTTTGGACTTAACCCCTAATTGGACACTATGAGAAATATATTCCCAAAATAAACCATTATTTACCCATTTTTCATACCAAAAAAGACCCTAATACTTCTAGGCTATGTGATCCTCATTGAAATGGAGTCCTTCCTTAGAGCATGATACACCAACTGAATTAATATTCATCTAGATTCTTCCCAACATCCAACCTAATTCAATGTGGGTCTTGAGAACTATTCTTCTACAATTAATGTTAGTATTTAAAAAACATAAATACATTTTAATGTTCTTTGGACTACTCACAACATATGACCGTAGTTAGTGTAGATCCCAAAGTAAGACAATAAAAACATTGCATACTTTAAGCACATCATTCCATTATTAATCCAAGTAATTCATACAATCATTTCAGCAATGCATATAAATGGTCACAATATATAAAACTTGTAGTACTAAAAAAAGTGTTACACCCATAACATACCCACTAACATCAATTTCTACTTCAAACAAATTTTTCATGTTAGGTAGTGGTAGGACAAGGGATTGACTAATATTCTACTTCAATTCTTTAAATTTTTTTTTTTATAATTCTTACCCCATTGGAAAATCTCACCACTAGTATTTATAACATGAAGTGGTGCTACCATAACTAAAAATGATGCTATGAAATTTATTATATATTGGGAAACTCCCAGAAAAATACAACCTTTTTTTATATTAGTATGAGTGGGACTTTTAAAGATGGCCTATATATTTGCAAGATCAATCTTTAACTTACCTCTGCAAATCACATGCACTAATTACACTAATGCCTACCTATAAAATTGATCTAGATTATGTTCGGAACGAAATGAAAGAAGAGAAATTACAATGAAATACTCAAGAAACTTGTTAGAAAGAAAGAAATACATCAATACTTGATTTCTATTAATGAAAGAATTGTAAAGAGACTATAAAAATACAGAGTGCAAGACTCTCTATAATGGTGGTAGCTTTATCTCTGAGAAGAGATGTGACGGATACGCTCATTCGCAAGAAGATAATTACAATGAGGCTTGGAAGGCCTTTTTATGTTAAACAGGAATGCCAAAACCCTAGACATCCAAATCCCTAACCCTAGGAGATTAAATTCCAAAATTCATGTGGGCCCCATTTGGGTAAGTTAGTACATTAACTTCCACGGGTCGTAACGTTTTCATATGATCTCTATTTTAGGCGCGTGATAGCTCGTTGGAATGGTCTTTTCTAGAACTACGCATTACGCCATCAAACTCTAACTCCATCTATAGTTTGAATGTGGCGAGCCAAAATAACACTTTTTAGGGCCCTAAAATGGCCCTGGAAGTACAACAAGATGTGATGACATGAAAGCATACAAAATAAGCTAGTTGGATTAGGTGGGAGGCCACCAGTATCCACCTGGAAGATGTGTAGGCCTCCAGACAACTCCGAAAGTGTAGAACCCACAATTAAAAATAAGTATAGAAGAACGTGTTGAACTAAAAACTCGCAAAAGGAGCCAGTTGTAATAGGTGGGTGGCCACCAATATCCACCTAGATCGATCCTCCCCCCTTAGGAAGCAATGGTCTCGATTGCGTTGAGTTACTAGGGAAGAGGGGAAATCATGTTATGAGTCTGAATCTTGGTGAGTTGAGTGCTTTGTTGGAGAAGTTTTGTTTCTTGGTCTGTGGAAGACTGTCATAAACCAGTTGTTGGTGGGGTTGAATATGATCTACCAACCTCTTGTCTCTGGGTTTGACGGGGTATTCTGTAGGCACCATTGTAAGTTAAGAAACAATATCTTCTTTCTCTTTGATAATATGTTTTTTTTGGATAGAAGTTGTTGAGGTTGCAGTGGTTGTAGCTGTCTTTTGTGCATCCTTTGAACAAACTGTGAAGAGGATGAATTTTGCAGTATGAGAGATTACCTTGCGGCATTGTTTTGGTGGAGAAGTAGTCTAAACTACCTCTAGTATCCAATAGAGTTGACCTCCTAGAGTAATAATGGCACTACAGGGTCTAGACTCATAGACAAAATGACATCTCCACATATATGGTTGGCCCAAAACCACATCACAGACATCAAGAGGGGCAACATCACACACTACCTCATCCTTGAAGGGTTGGATGCCATGGGATAGGAGACATTGTTGGCTGACACAGAGATCTTGTCCCTGGTGAAGCCACCTGATGTTGTATGGTTGCGGGTGTGGTGTTTTTGATAACACCAACTGTTTGACGACCTTATATTAGATGATATGAGGTTCTTCTGGCTTCCATTATCAACAATGAAATGCAACGAGGTCCCCTTCACCCACATTTGTGAATGGAAGAGGCACTCCCCCTCTTCAGGATCTATTGATTATTCTGGTTGAATTGTTGTGGTTGTGACAGTGGCAGTGGGGTCTGCGTCAATGATCTGTCTATTTTCAATATTTTCTAGATCGGATTCTGAATCAGGGTTCAGATCTGTGTCTTTGACCTTGACCACCAATGATTTTTTCAAGCGACATTCATCGGTGTTGTGCTAGGGGATTTTGTGGAAGTCACACCAATTCCTAGTGTCATTATTCATCTTGCCTTTACCCTTTTTGTCCTGTGTCTTGGACTAGTTGTCTAAGGGATTTTGGTTAGGGCTGTATTTACCATGCTTTGTTGTTGCATATTTGCAGACCTGAATTCCCATTTGTTCTGGTGCCTAAATTTCTGCTCGATTTTGACAACATATCGATAGGTAGATCCCAATGATGAGATGTTTAGGAAATCCATTTCGGTTTGTATGTACCTATGCAAATCCCCACGGTATTTTAGAACAAGATGTCGCTAAGAGTCCTTGATACCCAACTTCATGTGCAAGGTATGGAAAGTATTTGTGAACTCCGACACTGTTTGGCTCTTCTCTTGCTATAGTGTGGTCCATCTCATGTACTGGTCTTCATAGTTATCTACAGGATAGCACTGTTCTTTGACCACATCCACAAAAAAATCCCAAGTGGGCTCGGCCCCATAGATTCCATATTCCTCTGTGGAATTTTTCTCCCAATAAGTTTCCCACCAATGTTTGACATGGGGGAGATCCTTGAGGAGTGCAAAGGTGATCTTTTCCCTATCGGAAAAATTTTGAACAAAGAAATAACCTTTTAATAGATTTAACCATTTTTCTAGGGCATTCGCATCTATTTGACCTTCAAATATGGGAATATCAAAATTAACTTGTACCTTGAAGGGAGAGGTTCCTCCAAAATAGTCGCTTGATGAAGATGTGCATGCTGCTATCAGCAGGCATTGAAGAATGTGTGAAAAATTCTCCATCATTTTGTCCCTCTGTCGCGCGAGAGATTGCTCAAGAAACGGGTTAATAGAATCATATGCTTCATCATCTTTATTTTCTGCCTCCATCGAGGGTTTCTTGGGTGTGCGAGAGTGATTTTTCTCAAGTGAGAAAAACTCGAGACCCAACTGGCTATACTCGGACCTCGTCGGGGACATGTGTTGAAAAACGATCAAGAGCAGCCTGCTTTGATACCACTGATCCAGATTATGTTCGGAATGAAATGAAAGTAGAGAAATTACAATGAAATACTCATGAAACTTTCTAGAAATAGATAAATACAACAATACATGATTTCTATTAATGAAATAATTATAAAGAGACTATAAAAATACAGAGTGCAAGACTCGCTAGAATAGTGGCAACTTTATCTCTAAGAATATATGTGACGGCTATGCTCATTCATAAGAAGATGATTACACTGAGGCTCAAAAGGCCTTTTTATGTTAAATAGGAATTCCAAAACCCTAGACATCCAAAAACCTAACCCTAGGAGATAAAACGCCAAAAGTCATGTGGGTCTCGTTTGGGTAAGTTAGTATATTAACTTCCTAGGGTCGTAACTTTTGTATACGATCTCCGTTTTAGGCATTTGATAGCTTGTTGGAAAGGTATTTTCGATAACTACACATTGCATCATCAAAATCTGACTTCATGTAGATTTTGACTATGGTGAGACAAAATAACATTGTTTAGGCCCCCAAAACAGCAATGGAAGTACAACAAGATGTGCTGACATGAAAACATACAAAATAAGCCAGTTGGATTAGGTGGGAGGCCAACAGTATCCACCTGGAAGATGTTTAGGGCTCTATACAACCCCGGAAGTGTATAACCCACAATTACAAATAATTACAGAAGAACATGTTGAACTAAAAACTAGCAAAAGGAGCCAATTGGAATAGGTGGGTGGCCACCAATATCCACCTGGATCAAAAATTCAAATTTATTTATGTTTTCTAGCATGTGATGGTTCCTTAGTGTCTTTGACACTTTCTTTACATATACAATATACTCCTCCCAAATAGACAAAAGATCAAAATGTCATCCAAATATACTATATAACAAAATAATCCATGAATGGGTGCAACATATCATTCATTAAACACAAAAAAATCATTGGTGCTACTTAAATCAAAAGGAATTACTAACCACTCATATAGACCTTGCTTCATATTGATGGTGATCTTCCAAGTTTCTTCTTCCTTGGTCCAAAAATGTTATAACTTATATTTCAAATCTTGGTTGTTGTAGTACCTTGCATATTGCAACTAATCTAGCAAGTCATTGATGCTGGGAAAATGGTATCTATCCTTGAGAGTGATATTTATTTAGAGCTCTATAGCCAAAGCACATTCTCCAAGTATCATCCTTGTTTGGTACTAAATCAACAGGGGAACCACATGGTGAGATACTCGATATTATGACTCCTTGCATTAACAAATTCTGCCACTGCATCTTCAACTCATATATTTCTAATATGGACTATTAGTATAGTATAATGTTGAGCAAAGGAGATTATGGCAATAACAATGCCTTGTGCGTCACTTCCCTCTTGGGTTGCATATAGAACACTTCTTTGCATGATTTTAAAAGATTTTCCGAATAACACTTGTGTTCATTCATACATCCTTCCAAGGATGCCTTCACATATATTAACTATGTCTTTCTAGTTTTATCTCATGAAAATAAGTACATACTTCTTGCCTAATTGATCAATCTATTATCTTGGTTGACACTTAGAGAGAACTTACCCTTCTATGCATTGATGATAAAATATTTACCATCCTTGACTATATGGTATTGTTTTTTCACTATTATGAATATGCCATCCTTCATATACATGTACGGGATACCAAACTATATATAGTAAACATCAAGAACTTCTACATAGACTTCTATTCATCAATAAAATTTGCACTAATAGAAAATCTAAGGTTACACTACTTGGTAAATTTTAACTCTACATCCTTATTCACCCATCCTAAAGGATATATATGAAGTTGATCATGTGTCTTTAAACCATTCTTACTTACCAATTCCTTTATAATTACAATGACCTATGAACTAGAATCGAACAATGCATGAACCCTATTCTTATTAATTTGAATCTTCTTATGGAATAACTTTGTCATCTCCTTCTCCACTTTGTGATGGAGGCTACTTAGGTTTACCTCTTTTTGTACTATCATGTAAACAATTTTCTCATCCACATATGAGCTACTTTATATATCCCTTCCCACCTCTACTGGAATATTCTTCTTCTTTGATTACTCTTTATTGTGGTTCTTGGGATTCAACGTTGGGTGTAGTTTTCGATATTTTTCTTAAATGTGACCATCAATGTTTCAATGACCATAATGGTTGTTAGTGAACTTGAACAGATGTGAAGTGGTGACAATATTATTATCTTTTCCCATCCCATGCATCTCCCTTTCTTCTTCTTTCCTTTATTGGCAGTTCGATGTTGGTATGACTACTTTGAACCAATTGGATGCCCCTTTTTATTTTCAGATTCACTATAATAGTCCTACAAAGAGGCCTCATCTGTGGATTAATGATTGAATAACATAAATTTCATTTTTATGTAACTTGGAAGGATACCAAAGTACTTGATGACAATAAGGGGTTCTTGGGATTTATCTCCAACTAAATGGTTTATTACAGAACACTATAGTGTGCTCCTATACACTATATCCTTGTTGTTGTCAATAGTACTACCATTGAATCCTATGGTCTTCTTCATACTTTATAGGAACAAATTGATACTTGATGAGGCATTTGAATTCCTCCAACTTAGTTATTGGTTGGTATCCCCCTAACCTAAAGGATTTGGTACAAATTTATCACCAAATATGTGCATGAACTTCAAGCTTAAGGGTAGTAAATTATATTCTCTCCTCCTCTCATACATTATGAAAACTAAAATAGACTTATAAATACTACAACCAACGATTCAACTTAACTTCATATACCTCATATTTGTTGGGATTGATCCTAGCATTCTCTTCCACTTTAAATAGGTGTTGAGAAGATTTATTATTGGAGTTCCCCTTTAAACTCCTCATGATATTATGGATTCCAATCAGATTTTACTTGCTCTAAAAAGGAGTCGATAATTTTCTCAATAATGACCATGATTAAAGCCTTTCTTAAGAATTTGTGATCCAAGTAAGCATATACTATGCTTGAACAAAAAAAATACCCAATTAAAATGGCTCTAATATTAATATGATATTCCAATGGTTGTCTCACCAAAACATACCTAAAACTTACAACTACTATTGTGGGCTTGTGATCAACTTGCTTTTTGAATTTTTAGTGCTTTGGAATATATAAAAAAACACCATTTATATTTCTCAACTACCATGACATAAAATATAGAACTACAATATCAAAGACACATAAGTGAACATAATATTTACCTCGAAAAAACTAATGCAGAAAAACCCAACAATAAATGTTTAATTTTCATGTTTTATATAATGGAGATTGCAATATATACTATGAAGTGTTCCAACCTTATTTCAAAGCTATGAGACAGTATGGTATTGTAGAGTGATATACATATTGATTATCTCTCCTTACTCTATTAACATCTCCTCCATGCTCACTACTCATATTATGGAACATCAATGGTGAATGAAGATGAGTGAACCTCTAAGTTGTAAATTAGATATGTTGGGAAGAATGGAGGAAGTAAGGTCGAGCCTCCATTGTGGATAGGATTTACCCTAGTTGCAACCACCATAAACCTGAGAACAAAGAAACCCAAGATTTGTTTTCAATGCATAGGTCTAATCACCAATTGGATCATTGGAACCTCCGTGGTCGGGTCACCCATTCTAGGAGGGAGATGCACAGAAGCTTGCAGTGTGCTAAATATCTATTCAAGGACCCTAGACACTGCCAACCTCCATGTACAAGAGATATTCCACTTATCTATTGAAGAAATCCATAAACTATGTTATCGTGGAAGCATCCAATAGATCCGATGAGGACTCTTTTGCTTCTCTTTTTAGAAATGAAAAATCATTAGAGGAAAATGACTAGCGAAGAGGTAATTCATTAAAAAGGAAAAAGACATACCTAAGCTAGAAATTTCAACTCGTTAGGTCGAACGAAAATACATTATGTTGCATGAACAAGCCTTAATCATGAATTTTACAGGCCTATGGCCTAGCCTTTAAATAGTTCAGTTATAGGTCTGAGAACATTGGGATTTTTCATGTCAACTTGTTTAGTGTGGCATTGGTTTTTTCTTGTTCATATTTGAAAGTGAAGAGGCCAAATATTAGACCTTGATATTAGGCCCATGCTTTATGGGTTCCAGGTGTATGTTTCTCTCCAACTTGACCATGTATCTTGATTTGAATATGGAAATCTTATAAGTAGTCCCTATATGGGTCATGCTTCTACATATTTTAGTGATATTTTGGGGAAAATATACTCTCAAAGATATTGGAGATAAGTTAGGTCATTTCATAGACCAAGATGAGATAAAATGGGGAATATATACTTGTGCTAGAATATGTGTGGAAGTGGATGTAGAATGGGTCTCCCGAAAATGATTCATCTTAATATGTAAAGTTGGAGTCATCTTCAAGCCGTTGATTATGAACAAATTCCATTCAAGTGTAACATTTTCCATGAGTATGACCACTTCTCCAAGAGTTTTCCAAGTAAACAAGAATCTTAGCCTCCTTTGAAGTAGGCTTGAGCCACTTAGAACAACAATGAACAAGATACTTTCAAATCAATGTCTAGAAGGTGCAAGAAGAAACAACCCAAGGGATCCCAACCTAAAAAGTCAAGAATATACAATCCCAACATAAATGGATTTGAAACCCTTGATGCTCAAGAGGAATAAGAATAGGAAAATCCAAAATCTCACCCTGAGCTAATAGATAATGCCCGAAATAAAACAGATAATTCAACTCCTTCGACCGCAAAAGAGCCTTAATTTGGGGTCTCCACCCCCCTCATGGGAAGGATTTAGAATATGGAGAGGATAAATATAAAGAAGAACTAGAGGAAGGGGAAGTGTTTGGTTCCCCTTCCTTTGTTGAAGTTATGAAAAAAGACCTATGCCACTCTCCTCCTTTAATAAAGGGAAGGAAATCAAATTGGGACATGTTAGCTCCAAAGGAAGAAAAGAATATCCACATAGGATGTTAGACAATTGTTCGTTCTGAAATAATATGCTTTATTTATGTACTCTACTATGCAATCAATTTGTGAGAATTTATTCATCTACTAAATGCATTTTTTTAAAGCGATAACATGTAAAAGAAGATGGAATGTATCCTTTGTAGTTTGTGGTAATATATTCTATGCAATATGAGAGAGCCTCTCATCTTGGGACCTGAACCATTGAAGTAGACATATGTACTATGTTATTATCCTTAGCTACAACTTTTTAAAATAATATAATATTTTCCCATTTCAGTTAAAAAAAAGAGGAGTGAACCTCTCCAATGCCCAATTCTTAAATCATGCCCATATTACTATCAGAGGGAAAATATTCCTTTTGCATGGCTTATGTCAAGATTTAAGTCCATGTGCATAGTTTATGAACCCAAAATACATTTCTTAGAAGCCAAATCCAAGGTTTATGGCCTCAAACAATGGCTTGGTCAAGGAAACCAACCTCTATTGCACCTAATCTTGAAATTGGTCCCATATTCCCTAGTAGGGAAAATATCTCTCCAATAGGGTTTGTATTGTGGTCTAAGGCCTTGTGCATGGCATGTGATCCCAAAAATGGATTAGGGTTTAAATCAATGGTTTTTTTTGACAAATAATTGATTACACCCCCAAACCCATCCTTGTTACTCTCAATCCTTGAAATCAATCCCATGTACCTCTCATTGGGGAAAGATTCCTTTTGTAAGGCTTGTATTATGGTCTAGGGTGCCATGCATGGTTTATGAAGCTAAAAAACATTACTTACAGGTTAAATCCTTGGTATTTGGCCCCAAATGATAATTTGTTCTAGGAGACTCATTCTTTCTATGTCTAATCCTTGAAATTGATCCCATTTTCCTTTCATAGGGAAAATATTCCTTTTATAGGGCCTGTATCATTATATGGGGACCCATTCATGGCTTATGAGCCTGAAAACATTGCCCATGGGTTAAATCCACAAACTATGACTTGGTCTAAGAGATCTATCCCTATTATATTCTATCCTTGAAATTAAGAGAACATTCCTCTTGTAAGGAAAATATTTTGTTTACAAGGTTAATATTGTGGTCCAGGTCCTTGTTGATGTAGCACACAAACCTAAAGCAATTCTAACACCTATGGGACTATGCTCTGCTTTCAGAATGCACAACAGAACTCATATTTGAAAACGCAACAACTAATGCATTTACTATCATTAAGACTAAAATAGAAGAATTTAATTACAACAACAAGAACACAAACAGGCTGTGAATCCTTGCTTTTATTATTGATTTCACAATTCTCCTCATTACAATGTAATTGAGAAATACATATTTTCTCCCGATCTCGTTCTTGGTGGTTGTCTCAGTCACTTCAATTTGACCTAAGAGAAACCTTACTTTCTTCTAGCTCCAATGAACCTCAATGTATTTCTTCCTCCTCTTTTTATGTTGTTTCTATCGGTTGATTTGTTTCCACTTCTATCAGGAAGATGAATAGTCATGGTTGTTTGCTTCTATTTACTTTTGAATCTGTTAATACTGAAACGACAACCTCACAAGGATATGAATCCCCTTGCATTTTTAAAGAGGTGGTACTCCTCTTTGGATGAAAGATATATCTGTGATATCTTGGATTAGGAAGAATGTTAAAGAAAACCATAGATATTTATTGCTTAGATTTGTTCAATAAAATGGTTCTTCAATAACCTGATTTGAACTTTATGTGCAACAAGAAGTATTTTAACAATAGAAAATATTGAAGGAGGGATTCAACATCATATTTTCTTTGTGCTCAGCATCAAATATACAACCTTCTTGATTATATACAAATAGTAAATACATCTATATCTTCTCATAGGAAATAGGAGATAAATGTTCTTATCATCTCAAAGAATTTTAAAAGAGTGTAATATTTATAACAAGAGAGAATTTGATAGGCCAATTTCAAATATCTCATACTCAAGATTCAAAGTTACAAGATACAATCGAAATCAGCCCTGAAGTAATTCTTTGTTGAGTTTTATTTATGAAATATGTTCTTCATTACAAAATCTCTGGCAATCATGTATATGGCTACAAATACTCCATGATCATATAAGAAATTGTTTTTCAAGAATACAACAAAAACACTCAAGAACTCAGCCTTGTGTCCAATTCAGAGATTCAAGCATAAAGCTATGAGAAATGGTGTAGAAGAAGAAAAAGAGTGAAGAAGATGGAGTTTTCTCTTTGTTGATCACAACCTTCTCTACATATTATGTATGTACATTCTTCTTCGGATAGTCTTCCCCTACCCCTCTAAATAATTATGATTGTGTAACCCTTGATTAAGACCTTCTTCTCTTTTTAAAATTTGATTTTCTAACTACTTGAGTAGTTAGGATTTTTCCCTTCTTGAATTTCCCGTACAATTCTTCTTGAAGTATTCACTTTAATCAATGTCTCATTTAAGTGTTTTTAATGATCTCACATCATTACAATCTGAATATTTCAAATGGGTCATTTTCCTTTTTTAATAAAAGTTTTTAAATAAACTTTTATTTTCAAAAAAATGATTAATTTCCCTTTAAAAGAGGGGGACTATGTTTTAATTTCCTGGAAGTGATAATCAATTTTTCATCCTTTTAAATCAATTCTTATGTGATATTCACTTTCTTATCTTTCCAATGATATATATTTTATCCAAATCCGACTACCGGATCTCAAGATATGAGCTCGTGAAGTTGAGTTGTTAAGCAGATCCATTAAAAGTGAAGCTAATTGATATTTAAATTTCTAGAGAAACTGTGGCCACTTTCAACTTTAAAACCTATACCAACATCTTGTTCATCGAAATATATTTCCAACGGTATACAAATTTGCATAATTTCATCGTCTGGAGCTAAAGTTATGGCCTCTGGAAGATCATGACTCAACAATCGTTCATTAGGTTCATGGGAAAATGTGGGCCCTTGATCTCAAATTCGTCTTTTTCCTTTGTAAATTCAAATTTTTGGTAAAAATACCTATCCCACATGCATGGGAGTATGGGAGTCTTAATGGTGTATAACATCGAGTGTATCTTACACTTAATAAGAAACATAAGAGAATATATGGAGCTTTGTGGGCTCGACCTCCCTTAGAAAATTGATTAATAAAAAATAATTTTAAATGCCAAGTCAAACTCCACCTATGCCCAGTCAACATACGAGTCATCCACTCAATTATTGCCACATGTATTTGGTAATAACATGCCACATGTCTCCAATGGCTCTCTTCCATGTGTCATTATGTGGTTGGTCAATTATCTAACACATGTCTCCAATACAAATATGCCATGTGTCACCATTAATAATGCGCCAAGTGTCTGTTGGTTGTGGAGCCTGATTATATTCCTGATTCATAGGTCCTTGCTTTCAGCCGTGTTTATACCCCATGAAGT
>JASDQU010244300.1:73777-85085 GCA_032191745.1 Picea mariana
TGGGTGATGTAGGGGGAGGGTAAAATGTAGTCAGTGGGGAAGAAGAGTCGGGGGTGAGGAGTGAGGGAGCCCGATGAAGAGGAATAAGGGAGGTGAGGGTTAGCGGATGAGGAAAGTGAGGGTGTGTGGGAGTATGGCAGGTCCTACAACCTGCCATAGAGTGGAGAGAAATGAGATTTGGGTTGGGTAGTGAGTGAAGTGAGGGGGTAAGGAAAAAAAAGAAGACAACGGTGAGAACATGAAGAGATAAGAAGGTAAGTAAGAACATGATTCCATCCGACGGATTAAAAAAAATAAATTAAGTGTGGTATATATAAAAATAAACTAAGTGTGGAGATGAGAGGTAAGTATAGTGAAAAATGAAAATATTTCCAAGATTTTATGTGGTTATCCACAAGATATATGGTGGTGAATTTTATGAAATAATCCAAGAAAATGGACATGGTTCTAAGATATTCCAAGAAAATTGGCTTTAACGCAAAATGAAGAAGCACTCATTGGGCCTTTGAACGTAATCCTGGATATATTGAGCATACAAACTCAGATTTTGAATCCAAAAAATGTGTGATGAAGATGAGACCGAGGGATACACCATGGACATATAATATTTCAAATATTTTCTTATTTTGATGCCATTTTTTTTATACCAGGAGTGAGAAAATATAAGTGACCAATTTTGTTCAACAACTGCCCAGTCGTTTTCCAATTCAATTTTGTTTCCTCTTCCTTCACCAATGATTTCCACTTGGCACTTAATCTTCATGAGTTGCATTGACAAAATTTGCAATCAGAATGTTGAGTAGCAACATAAAAATTCCAGCACAAATCTTGTAGCATGGAGTTGCAGCGAGTTGCAACACCAATAATGTAGCGTGGAGTTGTAGCATAGAAGTTGCAACAAGTTGTAGCACAAATACTGTAGTGTGGATTTGTAGTGTAGGAGTTGTGGCACTGTCAATTACAACAATGAGTAACATCAAGAGCTTCTGAGTAGAGTTGCAACCATCCTTATTCATCCTAAACTAAGTTGTACATAATTGAAATGTTTTTGGGTGTTGCAGATTACCCAGAACCAAAGATGCTCTTACATCAGACACCCTTGGTAAGAAAAACATGAGCTCTGAGATCATGTGGTTGTTGTTCCAGAGGATGAAGAGTTTTGCAAGTGCATTGGTTCTTCTTCGGAAACCCACGATTCATCCTCAGATCCTATGTTTTTCCATTTGACTTAATATTCTAGATATTCCTTGTTGTGAGTTTTTCTACCAATCCTTGTGGCCAAAATTTCTTCCACTTCCTTGGCTTGCTTGATTGGTATTTTTTCCCATACATCCATAGTAATTTCATCATCACTATTTTATCCTTCATGGAACTCATACAAATCATAAACATTGAATGTTGGAGATATATTGAACTTGTCCAGAAGTTCCAACTGATAAGCATTATCAGAAATTTTCTTCAAGATTCTGCACAGTCCTATTTTTTATACTTAAGTTTGTTATAGGTACCTCTGGGAAATCTTTCCTGTCTCAAGTGAGTCATTACTAACTCACCTTATTTAAATATTTTATGTCTTCATTGCAGGTATGTCATTTTTTTATACTTGTTATTGCTTTCTCGTAGTTTTGACTTCACCTACTCGTGCAATTCTTTCATAATGTATGCAAAATCACTTGCATAAGAACTCATTTTATCTCCTAGATCCGCTAAATCAACCAAATCTACCACCCTCTTTAGGTGGCCTGCCATAAACAATTTTAAATGGACTCTTCCCTGTATATTTTTTCACTCAATTATTGTAAGCAAATTTGGCTTGTACCAAAACTAAATCCCACTGACTAGGATTTTCTCCACTCAAACTTCTCAATAAGTTTCCTAATATTTGATTCAATACCTTGGTCTACCCATCTGTTTGGGGATCATAGGTTGAATTGTATAGCAACTTAGAACCCAACCTTTTCCAAAGTGTCCTCCAAAAGTGACCAATAAATCTCGTGTCTTTGTGTGAAGTAATACTCCTTTGTAGGCCATGTAACCGTACCACTTCACTGAAAAACAAGGAAACCACTTCACTGAAAAACAAGGAAACCACTTCACTAGCATCACTTGTCTTCTTACATGCTACAAAATGTGCCATTTTTTAAAACCAATCTACTACTACCATCACATAACCATGCTTCCTCTGTGTCATAGGTAGTCCCAAAATAAAATCTATGCTTACATCTTCCCATGGTCTTTCAGGTACCGGCAATGGAGTGTAAAGTCACATATTCCGACTTCTACCATTATCTAATTGACAAAATCTACAACACTCAAAAAATTACCTGACATCTTTGTTGATGATGGGAAAAAAGTATCTTTATTTCATCAATGATGTGGTTTTTTCCATGCCACAATGTCTTCTTAAATAGCCATTGTGTAACTCTCTAATGAAGTTCAACTGTAATGAACTCTGTGGAATACATAATTGTTGGTTCTTAAACAAGAGTCCTTATTGAATGTGGTACTCTAAAAATGGTGTTCGTTCCATACTCCATGGTTCTCTGCATGCCTTCCAAGCCTCTACAAAATATGAAATCTCTTCATACAACCCTTTCAAATATTCCAAACTTACCACTACAATTGACATGGTGTTTAGAAATACTATCCTTTGACTCAATGCATCAGCAGCCTTGTTTGATTTTCCTAACCCGTGTTTCAAAATAAACGTATAACTTTGTAAAAATTCTACCCATTTAGAATGTTTCTGATTCAATTTACCTTGGTCATTATTGTACTTCAATGCCTTGTGGTCGGTAAACAAAACAAACTCCTTTGGAAACAAGTAATGTCACCACTTTTTCAAGGCCTGGATGATAGCATAAAATTCTTGATCATAAACATAGTATTTATTCCTCACTTCATTCAACTTTTCATTGAAACATGTTATCATTCTACCTTCTTGCCTCATCACTACTCCAATTGTTGTCCCACTTGCATCACAGTCTACTTGAAATACCTTATTGAAATACAGAAGTGCCAATACTAGATATTATGTCGCCCTTTTCTTCAAATCTTCAAATGACTTCATTGCAAACGTTGTCCACTAAAATGTGCCTTTATTTATGAATTCGGTAAGAGGCACACAAATCTGAATGAAATTCCTATAGAAACTCGTCATTCCATGGAAACTTCGCACATCAAAAGTGCATTTAGGTGTTTGCCAATCCAAAATTTATTTTACCTTCTTAGGATCCATATTTAGACCTTCTTTGGAAACCACAAAACCAAATTATATAAGCTCCTTTTGTATAAACGTACACTTCTTTATATTTATCAACAATTCCTCCTCTTTCAATCGTTGTAACACCTTCTTCGTGTGCTCCAGATGTTCCTCTTTGCTCCTGCTGAAAATCAGAATTTCATCTAAATATACAACAACATTTTTTTCCCAAAAACTGTTTCATAACTTCATTCATTAGCCTCATGAATGTGTTAGGTGCATTTGTTAAACCGAAGGGCATATCTAACCACTCAAACAACACATATTTTGTATTAAACGTTGTGTTCCATTCCCCACATTCCCTTATCCGAATTTGATGATAACCATTCTTCAAATCAATCTTCGTGAAGTACTCAGTGCCACTCAAATAGTCCTTGAGATCATCCATTCTTGGTAAAGGAAACTTATACTTAATGGTAATTTTATTAATAGCCCATGAATCTGTACACATCCACCACTCACCATTCGTTTTTGGTGTCAAAATTGTTGGTACTGCACAAGGACTCAAACTTTCTCAAATTAACCCTCTGTCAAGTAACTCTTGTACTTGCCTATTTACCTCTTCACTCTCTGCTGGAGTCATTTAGTAAGGTGCTTTATTTGGAAAACTTGACCCTGGTATCAGGTTGATCTGGTGTGATACGCTTCTTAATGGAGGTAATCCTGTTGGTAAATCATCTGCTACAATTTCCTTAAATTCTTTCAACAAGTGTTGAATCTTGACTAATATAAAATCCCTTTTCTCTGTCTCCTTAATCCTTTTTGGCATTATAGCCAAACAACAACCACTATGTTTCTTCTCTCTTAAAAACTCCTTAGCAGAACAAAACATGATTCAATTTTTTCTACCATGCATATTCTTGTCATTATTGGCATTCATAACTTTGTTGTTATTGTTATTTGTAATCTTGTTGTGACTATTGTCCATATTCTTTTCTAACATTGGTACCAACTTATAACGCTGACCATCCTTGAAAAAATCATATAAATTCTCTCTGCCATCATGGAATAAATTTATGTCAAACGTCCACAGTCTCCCAAGCAATACATGACATGAATCCATCTCTATCACATCGTAGAAAACTTGTTCGTTGAAACTTCCAATCTCTAAAATTAGTAAACATTGTTCAGTCGCAGTCACTTGTTGTCCCTTTTGCAACCATGAAACTAGGTACATATTGGGACGTGGAATTATTTTCAACTTCAATTTCCCCATTACTTCAGTGGATAACAATTTTTTTGTACTCCCACCATTTATGACTAGATGACAACACTTATCATGAATTTTACATTTAGTTTTGAACACTTTCTTTCTTTGTTCAGGTTATTCTGCTTCCTTTGTCTCAGGCTTGAGTAATACTCTTCTCAACATCAAGTTTTCTCCTTATTCTTTCTGGAGTACTTCCACATTCCCACGAACAGTTTTTGCCTCATCTTCTTGGGTGACTTGCATCCTAGCTTCATTTCTCCGTGCTGTGTTTTGCCTCTCTGGACATTCTGATGCTTTGTGACCCTCTAATCCAAAATTATAAGATGTAGTTATATACTTACTACGACCAAAACCTCTTCCTCTATTGATTCTTCTTCATACTCTTGCATGTTTAGTGTTGATTGCCTCATCCTCCTTCTCATTGTCTTTAATAGCACTTTCTTTGCACCTACCTCCAGTTCCTTTTTCCCAAAACTTCTGTCGTATTCTTTTGTCAATATTTTATACCACTTGCAAAGCAACCTGGTAGGATTTGTCTATATTTCAAAAGTAATGTGTACTCATCTCATCTCGAATCGGGTACTTCATTCCATTTACGTATCTTGCCACTCTCTGATACTCCAGTTATTTTATCCTTGACCTGAGTGACAACTTGAAGAATTATTTTGTATACTCACGCACAGATGTATCTTTCTTCCTGAGATTCAATACTTGTTTACACAATTTTTGTTGGTAGTCAACAGGTAAAAATTTCTCTTTGATATTAGTAACCACATTCTTCCAAGTTTTAATCTTCTCTAATATTTTATCTACTATGTCTTTCTGCAACATATCCCACCAAAGTGCAGCATGTCCTTTCAACTTCGTAGTGGAAAAATGAACACAATTTGGATCTTAAAAATTCTCATACTAGAAGTATCTTTTGAGATCTCCTATCCAATCTATAAGAGTTTCAGCCTTCAAACTACCATCATAGCATGAAACGTCAAACCTCGTGCTACCTCTGTTACTCAAGAAGGATATAAAATGCGTTGTTGGGTCTCCTTCCTCAACATTTTTTTTCAACTTCAATCTCTTCTTCAGATTTAGAATCTAACTCAACTTCTCCATTTCTTCTGTTCTCCAACTCTTATATTCTTCTTCTTAATTCTTTGAATTATCTATTTCTTGTACCTCCTCATGTTGCTCCTTCTCTTCGTGGTGGCATCCTTATGATTTGTCTTGCATCCCTCACTCGGACCAACATTCATAGGCCTTACCTCCGGGCACTGTACTCTAACAGCTTAGGAACCTGGACCTACTCTGACACCACTTGATGCATCACACAGACATAAAGCAATTCTAACACCTACAGGACTATGTTATGCTTTCATAATGCACAACGGAACTCATATTTGAACACACAACAACTAATGCATTTATTGTTCTTAAGACTAAAATAGAATAATTTAATTACAACCACAAGAATATAAGCAGGTTGTGAATACTTGCTTTTATTGTTGATTTAAGAATTCCCCTCATTACAATGTAATCAAGAAATACATGTTTTCTCACTAGACTATAACTTATTTACTATGTTGTTTGTCTACATATTACACCATCTTTTCTCAATCTCATTCTTGGTGGTTGTCTCAGTCACTTCAAATTGACTTGAGAGAAACCTTCCTTTATTCTAGCTCCAATGAACCCCAACATCTTTCTTCCTCTTCTTTTTAGGTTTTTTATGTCAGCTGATGTGTTCCCCCTTCCATCCGGAACATGAATAGGCATGATTGTTCATTGCCCAATCGTTTTCCAATTCAATTTTGTTTCCTCTTCCTTCACCAATGATTTCCACTTGGCACTTAATCTTCATGAGTTGCATGGACTGAATTTGGAATTAGAACGTTGAATAACAGCATAAAAATTCCATCACAAACCCTATAGCGTGGAGTTGCAGCATAGGAGTTCTAGAGAGTTGCAGCACCAATCCTGTAGTGTGGATTTACAATATAGGAGTTGCAGTGAGTTGTAGCAAAATTCTTGTAGCGTAGAGTTGCAGGGAGTTGTAGAAAAAATCTTGTAGCGTGGAGTTGCAGCGAGTTGCAGCACTGTCAATTATAACAAGGAGTAACAACACGAATTGTTGAGTAGAGTTGCATCCATACTTATTTGTCCTAAATTATCTTGTACAAAATTGAAATTTTTTTGGGTGATGTGGATTCTTCAGGACCAAAGATGCTCTTGCATCACTTGTGCATGGTCTATGAAACTAAAAAATATTTCTTACAACTTAAATCCATATATTTTGGCCTTGAACCATGCAGTATTGGATTAAGAAACCCATCCTTGCTACTCCTAGTCCTTGAAATGGGCCCATATTCCTCTCATAGAGAAAATATTCATTTTATTAGTCTTATATCATGGTCCAAGCCCCTATGCATGCAGTCTAATACCAAAAATAGTGGATTATGAGGTAAATCCATGGTTTTTAGCCTCGACTGTGTATTGGAGATGATAACAAACCTTTTTGTGCAAAATCTATAAAATTGGGCCTATATTTCTCTTGTAGGGTAAATATTCCTTATGCAAGGCTTGTATCATGGCCTTTTTATAACCTATCAGATCAATTTTTGAGGGGGGGGGAGGCAAATCCATGGTTTTTTCCCTTGAACTATGGATTAGGCTGGGAAACACTTACCTATTGTACACAATCCTTGAAAGAGATCCATGTCAAGAAATGCAGAGCACTTCCACACTAATCCTAGCAGAAGAGAAGAAGAATTTAATCAAGAAAGCAAATGACACAAGCAATCACACAGTACACCGAGATTTTACCCTAGAAACCCTTAACTGGGAAAACCAACATTTCTTTGAGCGTTCTTCTCTCTTGTTGTATTATTCATTCAAAATTAAAGGTTACATGTATAACCTTGGTCCACACCTAAGACATAATTGACATCATACCCTCTTGCACAGGCACGAACGACCTTGTAGCCAATTTGGATTACATATGCATGACTAACAACCTACACATATACATGCATTAACCTACAAAAGTGCATTATATGATCACCTTAAAACATAAGCCTTTACGACCTTACCACACACCTATTTATAGGCTTTACAATAGGAAAAAACCTAAAGATTGGCGCCCAAAAACGGTTACAGATCCATGCATATCATTGGCTACAAATCCCGTAAATCATGAGATTCTCTTACAATCGACTCCAAGTTGGGCTTACCAGTCGGCCTTCATTTGGTCTCTAGTTGATCGTCTTATGCCCACAATTCGACCTCTTGTTGGATCACTTGTCATTGATATCTTCGAATTCGACTTTACCTGGTTGACTTCCTTGACCTTCAACTTGTTGGCGATCTTCCTCGACTTCAACCTGTCCTCGATCCACCTCAACTTCAACTTGTTTTCGATGTTGTCAATATACCTCTACTTTGACTTTCATTCGATCTACCTCGACTAGACTTTCACTGCAAATAATATAACAACCCAACATTTTCCCATGTGTTGTCTTCTTTGTTGAAACATGAGATTCTTGAACTTTTGTTCACAGACTAAGGGTAGCAATTCCCATTGCCTCTCTGAACNTTGGTCAATGAGTCTACTATGTTTTCCAACGTGTCTACTTTCTCCAGTAGCACCTTCTTACTTTCCACTATATCTCTTACAAAATTGTATTGTACATCAATGTGCTTAGTCTTTGAATGATAAGCAAGGTTCTTTTACATAAATATTGCACTTTGACTATCACAACTTACCTTCATATCTCTCTACTCAAACCCAGTTCCTGAACACAACCTTTGAAGCCATACGTCTTATTTGCTTCCATGAGTGGCTACAATGTATTCAGCTTCTATTTTCGACAAGGCTACATCTTCATGTCACTTACTCATCCATCTTATTGCTCCACCGAACATCTTGAAGACATATATGTTGGTCGACCTCCGTCAATCTAGATCTCCAACCCAATCAACGTTTACAAATCCATGTACATCTAATTTACCACTGTCACCTCCAGGTTTTCTTTGGTAACATATAGAATAGTCCTTCATGCCACACAAATACCTGGATACTCTCTTAACAGTTGTCCAGTGCTCCTTTCTAGGTGTCGACATGTACCTTCTCAACACTCCCACTGCATGGGAAATGTTTGGTCGATTGCATACCATCGCATACATTAGACTACCAATAAAACTTGCATAGGGAACATGTTCCATGTACTCTATTCTTCTTGTGTCTTTGCACACTGTTCAACAATAAGCCTTACTCCCACAAGAATTAGCACCTTCACCGGTTTGCAATCCTGCATGTTGAATCATTTCATAATTTTTTCAATATACTTTGTCTAATTCAACCAAATCTTTATAGTGAATCAAACTCTCTTAATATCCATTCCCATAATGAAGTTAGTTGCACCAAGATCCTTCATGTCGAACTTGGAGGATAGATGCTTCTTCACCTCCTTTATTGCATACATGTTGTTTCCAATCAGCAACATGTCATCGACATACAAAGATACAATTATGAAACGCCCACCTTCTTCCTTGGAATATATGCAGTGATCAATTTTGCTTCTCACAAATCCCAAACTAAGGATTTAAGTGTCAAACTTTTGCTACCACATCCTTAGCGATTTCTTTAGACCATAAAGGGATCTTTTGAGTTCGGAAACCAACTCTTGCTTTCCATTTACTACAAATCCTTCAGGATGTTTCATGTAGATTTCTTCTTCCATGTCCCCATGTAGGAATGTTGTCTTCACATCCATCTATTCTATCTCCGGGTTGAATGTTGCAGCCAGAGACATTATTACTCTAATGGAAGTTGGTTTTTCAATAAGGGAAAAAATATCACCCAAGTTGACTCCCTCAACTTGGGAATATTCTTTTGCTACCAGTCGAGCTTTGAAATTCTCGACTTGTCCTACGACATTCATCTTCTTCTTCAACACCCACTTGCTACCAACGAGATTTTTTCCACTGGGTAACTTGACTAAATACCATGTCTTATTCTTGTACAAGGATTTTGTCTCTTCAACCATGGCATCCTTCTAGAGTTTACCCTTTGTTTATTCGACTTCCTTATCGACCGACTTGGGCTCATCATCGATGGAAACTAGCACAAATGCAGAACGGAAGTCGGACGGAATATACCTTTCAACTTTTTTTTTTATTCTTTTTGACCTCCTTAACATCGGAGTATGTTGTTCCACCTCTTCCTCAGATTCAGTCGACTCATTTGAATCATATTCTTTGCTCCTCAGTTCAAACCATACCGTATCAGGACTATTCTTGGACTGAACAACTTCCTTAGGCTCGGATTTACCTCCAACTTCCTTAAAGACCACATCTTGATTGTACATTGTTCTCCTTGATGCAGGATCCTAGAGCTTATATCCTTTCATGCCTTATCTATAACCAAAGAAAATACATTTGACTTCCTTCTTGTCCATATTTCTCCTCTTTTCCTTGGAACATGCACAAATACATCATAGCCAAATACTTTGAGATGTTCCACTGAAGGATTCTTACCAGACCATACCTCATTTGGAGTCGTGTTGACTAGCGCCAACGAAGGAGACATATTCACCAAATATATTACAATCTTGACTACCTTTGCCCATAATTCTTGTATGAGCCCAACACCACTGAGCATGATCCTTGCCTTATCCATCAACCTCTTGTTCATTCTCTCGACAACTCCATTTTTTTGTGGGGTATATGGTGTGCTATTTTGGTGTGCTATTCCACACTACTTAAAGAAATGATCAAATTTCTTTCCATAGAATTCACCACCATTGTCAGTCTTGAACACTTTATTCTTCTTCTCTGTCTAGTTTTCCACAAGACCTTTAAACTCCTTAAATCTCTTGAAAACCTATGATTTCTTCCTCAGTAAATATATCCATTTCTTCCTGGAAAAATCATCTATGAAGGATACATAATATAGGTATCCACCAAGTGAAGGCACTGTAACCAGGCCAAAGACTTCACTATGCACCAGTTCTAGAATCTAATTTTCCCTTTTTGCTCCATATGGGAACCTCAACTGACTTTGTTTCCCATATATGCAATGTTCACAAAAGTCGACTTCTAAACCACATTCAGGAAAACCTTCGACCATACCTTTGCTTTGCATATCTCGAAGTTCTTTTTATCCAATGTGTCTCATCCTCTCATGCCATAACCTAGTCGGGTTGAGTTCATCATGTCTTGTTGAGTCAGTTTGAATCGACTTGGCTTGAGTCAATTCAAGTTTTTTCGACATCGATTCAAGTGGATTCGTAGTCGCAGTCGATTTTAGAAGCAACGATGTTGTTGCATCCAGTCAGATCGACATTCCTTAACAACTTGAATTGGGTAGCAATCTGAACTCCTTTCATTATGACCACTGACGTTTGACCATCTTACACAAATCCTTCTAAAATAGAGTATGCACACTTGCATCACCCATCTTGGTGACAGATATCAAGTTTCTTTCCTCCCATCCTGCAGTGTCATTCGAACTCTTCCCCATCCGACAATTTTGGTTGTCGATTCGACCCCCAAGAACACATCACTCCCATCATATTTTCATATTCACATAACCATTTTTTATGTGTTGTGATATGATAGTATGCTCCTGAGTCGATAAAAGAAACAACTTGATCCAACTATGTACTAGTCGACACCAGGTACACATCACCTCCCTTTTTCGAGGTCATATTTCTCTTAGTCGACTGCTTCTCATTGAATCCAGCACTACCTTTTGTTGCCTTCGACTTACATTCCTTTTTATAAATCCTAGATTGATCGCATTTCCAACATCTTCATGTCAACTGATCTAGGGATTTAGATCT
>JASDQU010244300.1:93071-122157 GCA_032191745.1 Picea mariana
AGGGGGTGTGGGAGTATGGCGGGTCTTACAACCCGCCATAGAGTGGAGAGTTATGAGAGTTGGATTGGGGAGTGAGTGAAGTGAGGGGGTAAGGAAAAAAAAGAAGACAACGGTGAGAACATGAAGAGATAAGGAGGTAAGTAAGAACATGATTCCATTCATCCATCCTATGGATTAAAAAAAAAAAATTAAGTGTGGTATATATAAAAATAAACTAAGTGTGGAGACGAGAGGTAAGTATAGTGAAAAATGAAAATATTTCCAATATTTTATGTGGTTATCCACAAGATATATGGTGGTTCATTTTATGAAATAATCCAAGAAAATGGACATGGTTCTAAGATTTTCCAAGAAAATTGGCTTTAACGCAAAATGAAGAAGCACTCATTGGGCCTTTGAACGTAAACCTAGATATCTTGAGCATACAAACTCAGATTTTGAATCCAAAAAATGTGTGATGAAGCTGAGACCAAGGGATACACCATGGACATATAGTATTTCAAATATTTTCTTCTTTTGATGATATTTTTTTTATACCAGGAGTGAGAAAATATAAGTGACCAATTTTGTTCAACAACTGCCCAATCGTTTTCCAATTCAGTTTTGTTTCCTCTTCCTTCACCAATGATTTCCACTTGGCACTTAATCTTCATGAGTTGCATTGACTAAATTTACAATCAGAATTTTGAGTAGCAACATAAAAATTCCATCACAAATCTTGTAGCATGGAGTTGCAGCATAGGAGTTGCAGCGAGTTGCAACACCAATAATGTAGCGTGGAGTTGCAGCATAGGAGTTCCAACAAGTTGTAGCACAAATACTGTAGTGTGGATTTGTATTGTAGGAGTTGTGGCACTATCAATTACAACAATGAGTAACATCACGAGCTTCTAAGTAGATTTGCAACCATCCTTATTCATCCTAAACTAAGTTGTACATAATTGAAATGTTTTTGGGTGTTGCAGATTACCCATAACCAAAGATGCTCTTGCATCAGACACCCTTGGTAAGAAAAACATGAGCTATGAGATCATGTGGTTGTTGTTCTAGAGGATGAAGAGTTTTGCAAGTGCATTGGTTCTTCGTCGAAAACCCACGATTCATCCTCAAATCCTATGTTTTTCCATTTGACTAAATATTCTAGATATTCCTTGTTGTGAGTTTTTCTACCAATCCTTGTGGCCAAAATTTCTTCCACTTCCTCAGCTTGCTTGATTGGTATTTTTTTCCATACATCCATAGTAATTTCATCATCACTATTTTCTCCTTCATGGAACTCATACAAATCAGAAACATTGAATGTTGGAGATATATTGAACTTGTCCAGAAGTTCCAACTGATAAGCATTATCAGAAATTTTCTTCAAGATTCTGCACAGTCCTATTTTTTATACTTAAGTTTGTTATAGGTACCTCTGGGAAATCGTTCCTTTCTCAAGTGAGTCATGACTAACTCACCTTCTTTAAATATTTTATTTCTTCGTTGCAGGTATGTCCTTTTTTTATACTTGTTATTGCTTTCTCGTACTTTCGACTTCACCTACTTGTGCAATTCTTGCATAATGTATGAAAAATCACTTGCATAAGAACTCATTTTATCTCCTAGATCTGGTAAATCAACCAAATCTACCACCCCTTTAGGTGGCATGCCATAAACATTTTTAAATGGAATCTTCCCTGTATATTTTTTCACTCAATTGTTGTAAGCGAATTCGACTTGTACCAAAACTACATCCCACTGACTAGGATTTTCTCCACTCAAACTTCTCAATAAGTTTCCTAAGATTTGATTCAATACCTTGGTCTGCCCATCTATTTGGGGATCATAGGTTGAATTGTATAGCAACTTAGAACCCAACCTTTTCCAAAGTGTCCTCCAAAAGTGACCAATAAATCTTGTGTCTTTGTGTGAAGTAATACTCCTTTGTAGGCCATGTAACTGTACCACTTCACTAAAAAACAAGGCAGCCACTTCACTAGCATCACTTGTCTTCTTACATGCTACAAAATGTGCCATTTTTTATAACCAATCTACTACTACCATCACATAACCATACTTCCTCTGTGTCATAGGTAGTCCCAAAATAAAATCCATGCTTACATCTTCCCATGGTCTTTCAAGTACTGACAATGGAGTGTAAAGTCACATATTCTGACTTCTACCCTTAGCTAATTGACAAACTCTACAACACTCAAAAAAAATCCTGACATCTTTGTTGATGCTGGGAAAAAACTATCTTTATTTCACCAATGATGTGGTTTTTTCCATTCCACGATGTCCTCTTAAACCGCCATTGTGTAACTCTCTAATGAAGTTCAACCATAATGAGCTCTGTGGAATACATAATTTTTGGTTCTTAAACAAGATTCCTTCTTGAATGTGGTACTCTAAAAATGGTGTTCGTTCCATACTCCATGGTTCTCTGCATGCCTTCCAAGCCTCTACAAAATATGAAACCTCTTCATACAACCCTTTCAAATATTCCAAACTTACCACTACAACTGACATGGTGTTTAGAAATACTATCCTTCGACTCAATGCATCAACAGCCTTGTTTGATTTCCCTAACCTATGTTTCAAAATAAACGTATAACTTTGTAAAAATTCTACCCATTTAGAATGTTTCTGATTCAATTTACCTTGGTCGTTATTGTACTGCAATGCCTTGTGGTCAGTAAACAAAACAAACTCCTTTGGAAACAAGTAATGTCACCACTTTTTCAAGGCCTGGATGATAGCATAAAATTCTTGATCATAAACATAGTATTTATTCCTCGCTTCATTCAAATTTTCACTGAAACATGTTATCATTCTACCTTCTTGCCTCATAACTACTCCAATTGTTGTCCCACTTGCATCACAGTCTACTTGAAATACCTTATTGAAATATAGAAGTGCCAATACTGGATATTATGTCACCCTTTTCTTCAAATCTTCAAATGACTTCATTGCAACTGTTGTCCACTGAAATGTGTCTTTCTTCATGAATTCGGTAAGAGGCGCACAAATCTGACTGAAATTTCGAATGAAATTCCTATAGAAACGCGTCATTCCATGGAAACTTCGCACGTCAAAAGTGCATTTAGGTGTTTTCCAATCCAAAATTTCTTTTACCTTCTTAGGATCCATATTTAGACCTTCTTTAGAAACCACAAAACCCAATTATATAAGCTCCTTTTGTATAAATGTACACTTCTTCAGATTTATCAGCAATTCCTCCTCTTTCAATCATTGTAACACCTTCTTCATGTCCTCCAGATGTTCCTCTTTGCTCATGCTGAAAATCAGAATTTCATCTAAATATACAACAACAATTTTTCCCAAAAAATATTTCATAACTTCATTCATTAGCCTCATGAATGTGTTAGGTGCATTAGTTAAACCGAAGGGCATATGTAACCACTCGAACAACCCATATTTTGTATTAAATGTTGTGTTCCATTCCCCACCTTCCCTTATAAGAATTTGATGATAACCATTCTTCAAATCAATCTTCGTGAAGTACTCAGCGCCACTCAAACAGTCCTTGAGATCATCCATTCTTGGTAAAAGAAACTTATACTTAATGGTAATTTTATTAATAGCCCATGAATCTGTACACATCCACCACTCACCATTCATTTTTGGTGTCAAAATTGTTGTTACTGCACAAGGACTCAAACTTTCTCGAATTAACCCTCTGTCAAGTAACTCTTGTACTTGTCTATTTAACTCTTCACTCTCTGCTGGAGTCATTCAGTAAGGTGCTTTATTTGGAAAACTTGACCCTGGTATCAGGTCGATCTGGTGTGATACGCTTCTTAATGGAGGTAATCCTGTTGGTAAATCATCTACTACAATTTCCTTAAATTCTTTCAACAAGTGTTGAATCTCGACTAATATAAAATCCCTTTTCTCCGTCTCCTTAATCCTTTTTGGCATTATAGCCAAACAACAACCACTATGTTTCTTCTCTCTTAAAAACTCCTTAGCAAAACAAAACATGATTCAATTTTTTCTACCATGCATATTCTTGTCATTATTGTCATTCATAACTTCATTGTTACTGTCATTCATAATCTTGTTGTTACTGTTGTCCATATTCTTTTCTAACATTGGTACCAACTTATAACGCTGACCATCCTTGAAAAAATCATATAAATTCTATCTGCCATCATGGGATACCTTTCCATCAAACATCCACAGTCTCCCAAGAAATACATGACATGAATCCATCTCTATCACATCGCAGAAAACTTGTTCGTTGAAACTTCCAATCTCGAAAATCAATAAACATTGTCCATTCGCAGTCACTTGTTGTCCCTTTTGCAACCATGAAACTAGGTACATATTGGGATGTGGAATTATTTTCAACTTCAATTTCCCCATTACTTCAGTGGATAACAATTTTTTTGTACTCCCACCATTTATGACTAGATGACAACACTTATCATGAATTTTACATTTAGTTTTGAACACTTTCTTTCTTTGTTCAGGTTCTTCTGCTTCCTTTGTCTCAGGCTTGAGTAATACTCTTCTCAACATCAAGTTTTCTCCTTGTTCTTTCTGGAGTACTTCCACATTCCCACAAACAGTTTTTTCCTCATCTTCTTGGGTGACTTGCGTCCTAGATTCATTTCTTCTTGCTGTGTTTTGCCTCTCTGGACATTCCGATGCTTTGTGACCCTCTAATCCAAAATTATAAGATGTAGTTACATACTTACCGTAGCCAAAACCTCTTCCTCTATCGATGCTTCTTTATACTCTTGCATGTTTACTGTTGGTTGCCTCATCCTCCTTCTCATTTTCTTTAATAGCACTTTCTTTGCACCTACCTCCAGTTCCTTTTTCCCGAAACTTCTGTCATATTCTTTTGTCAATATTTTCTACCACTTGCAAAGTAACCTGGTAGGATTTGTCTATATTTTGAAAGTAATGTGTACTCATCTCATCCCGAATCTGGTACTTCATTCCATTTACATATCTTGCCACTCTCTGATACTCCAGTTATTTTATCCCTGACCTGAGTGACAACGTGAAGAATTATTTTGTATAATCACGCAAAGATGTATCTTTCTTCCTGAGATTCAATACTTGTTTACACAATTTTTATTGGTAGACAACAGGTAAAAATTTCTCTTTGATATTAGTAACCATATTCTTCCAAGTTTTAATCTTCTCTAATATTTTATCTACTATGTATTTCTGCAGCATATCCCACCAAAGTGCAGCATGTCCTTTTAACTTCGTAGTGGAAAAATGAACATGATTTGGATCTTAAAAATTCTCATACTAGAAGTATCTTTTGAGATCTCCTATCCAATCTATAAGAGTTTCAACCTTCAAACTACCATCATAGCATGAAACGTCAAACCTTGTGCTACCTCTGTTACTCAAGAAGGATATAAAATGCGTTGTTGGGTCTCCTTCCTCGACATTTTTTTCAACTTCAATCTCTTCTTCAGATTCAGAATCTAACTCAACTTCTCCATTTCTTTTGTTCTCCAACTCTTCTATTCTTCTTCTTAATTCTTTTAATTCTCTATTTCTCGCACCTCCTCGTGTTGCTCCTTCTCCTCGCGGTGGCATCCTTATGATTTGTCTTGCATCCCTCACTCGGACCAACATTCATAGGCCTTACCTCTGGGCACTGTACTCTAACAACTCAGGAACCTGGACCTACTCTGATACCACTTGATGCATCACACAGACCTAAAGCAATTCTAACACCTACAGGACTATGTTATACTTTCATAATGCACATCGGAACTCATATTTGAACACACAACAACTAATGCATTTATTGTTCTTAAGACTGAAATAGAATAATTTAATTACAACCACAAGAACATAAACAGGTTGTGAATACTTGCTTTTATTGTTGATTTAAGAATTCCCCTCATTACAATGTAATCAAGAAATACATATTTTCTCACTAGACTAGAACTGATTTACTATGTTGTTTGTCTACATATTACACCATATTTTCTCGATCTCGTTCTTGGTGGTTGTCTCAGTCACTTCAAATTGAGTTGAGAGAAACCTTCCTTTATTCTAGCTCCAATGAACCCCAACATCTTTCTTCCTCTTCTTTTTATGTTGTTTATGTCAGTTGATGTGTTTCCCCTTCCATCGGGAACATGAATAGGCATGATTGTTCATTGCCCAGTTGTTTTCCAATTCAATTTTGTTTCCTCTTCCTTCACCAATGATTTCCACTTAGCACTTAATCTTCATGAGTTGCGTGGACTGAATTTGGAATTAGAACGTTGAGTAGCAGCAAAAAAATTCCATCACAAATCTTGTAGCGTGGAGTTGCAGCATAGGAGTTCTAGAGAGTTGCAGCATCAATCCTGTAGCGTGGATTTACAGCATAGGAGTTGCAGCGAGTTGTAGAAAAATTCTTGTAGCGTAGAGTTGCAGCGAGTTGTAGAAAAAATCTTGTTGCGTGGAGTTGTAGTGAGTTGCGTGGAGTTGCAGCGAGTTGCAGCACTGTCAATTATAACAAGGAGTAACAACACGAATTGTTGAGTAGAGTTGCATCCATACTTATTTGTCCTAAATTAACTTGTACAAAATTGAAATGTTTTTGGGTGATGCAGATTCTCCAGGACCAAAGATGCTCTTGCATCACTTGTGCATGGTCTATGAGACTAAAAAATATTTCTTACAACTTAAATCCATATATTTTGGCCTTGAACCATGCAGGATTGGATTAAGAAACCCATCCTTGATACTCCTAGTCCTTGAAATGGGCCCACATTCCTCTCATAGAGAAAATATTCATTTTATCGGTCTTATATCATGGTCCAAGCCCCTATGCATGCAGTCTAAAACCAAAAATAATGGATTAGGAGATAAATCCATGGTTTTTAGCCTCGACTGTGTATTGGAGATGATAACCAACCTTTTTGTGCCAAATCTATAAAATTGGGCCTATATTTCTCTTGTAGGGTAAATATTCCTTATGCAAGGCTTGTATCATGGCCTTTTTATAACCTATCAGCTCGATTTTTTTTTTGGGGGGGAGAATCCATGGTTTTTTCCCTTGAACTATGGATTAGGCTGGGAAACACTTACCTATTGTACACAGTCCTTGAAAGAGATCCCTGTCAGGAAATGCAGAGCACTTCCACACTAATCCTAGCAGAAGAGAAGAAGAATTTAATCAAGAAAGCAAATGACACAAGCAATCAAACAGTACACCGAGATTTTACCCTGGAAACCCTTAACCAGGAAAACCAACATTCCTTTGAGCATTCTTCTCTCTTGTTGTCTTATTCATTCAGAATTAAAGGTTACATGTCTAACCTTGGTCCACACCTAAGACATAATTGACATCATACCCTCATACACAGGCACAAACAACCTTGTAGCCAATTTGGATTACATATGCATGACTAACAACCTACACGTATACATGCATTAACCTACAAAAGTGCATTCTATGATCACCTTAAAACATAATCCTTTACAACCTTACAACACACCTATTTATAGGCTTTACAATAGGAAAAAACCTAAAGACTGGTGCCCAAAAGCGGTTACAGATCCATGCATATCATTGGCTACAAATCCCGTAAATCATGAGATTCTCTTACAATTGACTCCAAGTCGGGTTTACCAGTCGGCATTCATTTGGTCTCTAGTCGGTCATCTCATGACAACAATTCGACCTCTTGTTGGCTCACTTGTCATTGATATCTTCGAATTCAACTTTACCTAGTCAACTTCCTTGACCTTCAACTTGTTGGTGATCTTCCTCGACTTCGACCTGTCGTCGATCCACCTCAACTTCGACTTGTTTTCGATGTTGTCGATGTTGTCAATATACCTCTACTTCGACCTTCAGTCGATCTAACTCAAATAGACTTTCACTGCAAATAATATAACAACCCAACATTTTCCCACGTGTTGTCTTCTTTGTTGAAACATGAGATTCTTAAACTTTTATTCACATACTAAGGGTAGAAATTCCCATTGCCTCTCTGCACCAAGAGAACTTCACATCACTCACAGACTTGGTCAATGAGTCTACTATGTTTTCCAACGTGTCTACTTTCTCCCGTAGCACCTTCTTACTTTCCACCATATCTGTTACAAAATGGCATTGTACATCAATGTGCTTAGTCTTTGAATGATAAGAAGCGTTCTTTTCCAGAAATATTGCACTTTGAATTTTGCAACTTACCTTCATATATCTCTACTCAAACCCAATTCTTGAACACAACCTTTGAAGCCATACATCTTATTTGCTTCCATGAGTGGCTACCATGTATTCAGCTTCTGTTTTCGACAAGGCCACGAATTCATGTCACTTACTCATCCAGCTTTTTGCTCCACCGAACATCTTGAAGACATATATGTTGGTCGACCTCCATCGATCTAGATCTCCAACCCAATCAATGTCTACAAATCCATGTACATCTAATTTACCACTGTCACCTCCAGGTTTGCTTTGGTAGCATATAGAATAGTCCTTCATGCCACACAAATACCTAGATACTCTCTTGACAGTTTTCCAGTGCTCCTTTCAAGGTGTCGACATGTACCTTCTCAACACTCCCACTGCATGGGAAATGTTTGGTCGATTTCATACCATCGCATACATTAGACTACCAATAAAACTTTCATAGGTAACATGTTCCATGTACTCTATCTCTTGCATGTTGAATCGTTTCATAATTGTTTCAATGTACTTTGTTTGATTCAACCAAATCTTTATAGTGAATCAATCTCTCTTAATCTCCATTCCCATAATGAAGTTAGTTGCACCAAGATCCTTCATGTCGAACTTGGAGGATAGATTCTTCTTCACCTCCTTTATTGCATACATGTTGTTTCCAATCAGAAACATGTCATTGACATACAAAGATACATTTATGAAACGCCCACCTTCTTCCTTGGAATATATGCAGTGATCAATTTTTCTTCTCACAAATCCCAAACTAAGGATTTAAGTGTCAAACTTTTGGTACCACATCCTTGGCGATTTCTTTAGACCATAAAGGAATCTTTTGAGTTCGCACACCAACTCTTGCTTTCCATTTACTACAAATCCTTCAAGATGTTTCATGTAGATTTCTTCTTCCAGGTCCCCATGTAGGAACGTTGTCTTGACATCCATCTATTCTATCTCCAGGTTGAGTGTTGCAGCCAGAGACATTAGTACTCTAATGGAAGTTAGTTTTTCAACAAGGGAAAAAATATCACCTAAGTCGACTCCCTCAACTTGGGAATATCTTTTTGCTACCAGTCGAGCTTTGAAATTATCGACTTGTCCTACAACATTCATCTTCTTCTTCAACACCCACTTGCTACCGAAGAGATTTTTTCCACTGGGTAACTTGACTAAATACTGTGTCTCATTCTTATACAAGGATTCCATCTCTTCGACCATGGCATACTTATAGAGTTTACCCTTTGTTGATTCGACTTCCTTACCAATCGACTTGGGCTCATCGTCGATGGAAGCTAGCACAAATGTAGAATGGAATTCAGATGGAATATACCTTTCGACTGTTTTTCTTATTCTTTTTTACCTCTTTACCACTAGAGTATGTTGTTCCACCTCTTCCTCAGATTCAATCGACTCATTTGAATCATATTCTTCATTCCTCGGTTCAAACCGTACTAGATCAGGATTATTCTTGGTCTGAACAACTTCCTTAGGCTCGGATTTACCTCCAACTTCTCTAAATACCACATCTTGACTATACATTGTTCTCCTTAATGCAGGATCCTAGAGCTTATATCCTTTCATGCCTTATCTATAACCAAAGAAAATACATTTGACTTCCTTCTTTTCCATCTTTCTCCTCTTTTCCTTGGAACATGCACAAATACATCATAGCCAAATACTTTGAGATGTTCCACTGAAGGATTCTTACCAGACCATACCTCATTTGGAGTCGTGTCGACTAGCGCCAACGAAGGAGACACATTCACCAGATATATTGCAGTCTCGACTACCTTTGCCCAGAATTCTTGTATGAGCCCAACACCACTGAGCATGATCCTTGCCTTATCCATCAACCTCATGTTCATTCTCTCGACAACTCCACTTTTTTATGGGGTATATGGTGTGGTATTTTGGCATGCTATTCCACACTACTTAAAGAACTGATCAAATTTATTTCCATAGAATTCACCACCATTGTCAGTCTTGAACACTTTATTCCTCTTCTCTGTCTATTCTTCCACAAGACCTTTAAACTCCTTAAATATCTCGAAAACCTATGATTTCTTCCTCAGTAAATATATCCATGTCTTCTTGGAAAAATCATCTATGAAGGAGACATAATATAGAGATCCACAAAGTGAAGGCACTGTAACCAGGCCAAAGACTTCACTATGCACCAGTTCTAGAATCTAATTTTCCCTTTTCGCTCCATATGGGAACCTCAACCGACTTTGTTTCCCATATATGCAATGTTCACAAAATTCAACTTTTAAACCACATTCAGGAAAACCTTCGACCATACCTTTGCTTTGCATATCTCGAAGTCCTTTTTATTCAATGTGTCTCATCCTCTCATGCCATAAGCTAGTTGGGTTGAGTTCATCATGTCTTGTTGAGTCAATTTGAATTGACTTGGCTTGAGTCGAGTTGAGTTTTTTCGACATCGATTCAGGTGGATTCACAGTCGCAGTCGATTTCAGAAGCAACGATGTTGTTGCATCCAGTCGGATCGAAATTCCTTAACAACTTGTATTGGGTAGCAATCTGAACTCTTTTCATTAAGACCACTGACCTTTGACCATATTACACAAATCCTTCTAAAACAGAGTATGCACACTTGCATCACCCATCTTACTGACAGATATCAAGTTTCTTTCCTCCCATCCTGCAGTGTCAGTCGAACTCTTCCCCATCCGACAATTTTGGTTGTCGATTTGTTCCCCAAGAACACATCACTCCCATCATATTGTTCATATTCACATAACCATTTGTTATGTGGTGTGATATGATAGGATTCTCTTGATTCTATAAAACAAACATATTAATCCAACTATGTACTAGTCGACGCCAGGTACACATCACCTCCCTTTTTCGAGGTCGTATTTCTCTTAGTCGACTGCTTCTCATCGGATCCAACACTGCCTTTTGTTGCCTTTGACTTACAGTCCTTTTTATAAATCCTAGCTTGACCGCATTTCCAACATCTTCGGGTCAACTGATCTAGGGATTTAGATCTACCCTTCGACTTATACTTTCTACTGGAGAATCTACCTTTATCTATGTCTATCGGTCGACCTCTCACTACCAAAGCATCTTTGGTCGATCCATGTTCTTTCTTCTCATTTATTCTTATAGCAGAGAAGCAACCATGGTCTCTAGCACTAGTGTGGTTGCATGTATCCCAATAGCCATTTCTAAGCTATCCCAGGAGTCTTGCAAAGAACATAATAGGTTGATACACTTCTCCTCATTCATGGTATTTATATCCATAGATGATAACTGGCTTAACATGGTATTAAATGAATTTAAATGCTCAGTCACCGAACTACGATCACTCATCCTCAAAAGATACAGTTTCTTTCTAAGAAACAACTTATTTACTAGATATTTCGACTAGTATAAGATTCCCAGCTTGTCCCATAGTTTCTTGGTCGAATATTCACCCAAGACATTCAGCAGCACCGAATTTGCAAGAAACATTTGTATCGTACTTCTTGCTTTACTTTCAATTTTCTCCCATTCTTATGTCGACATGCATGTCGGTTGGGTACCTGGACAGAACGTTGCCCATTGTTCTCGATCTACAAGAAGATCTTCCATTTTAATCTTCCAACGCTCAAAATTATGTCCATTGAACCTTTCTATCTCTATTCTAGAACTGCTCATCATTCTTTACCATGATATTTAACGCAATTTATGACTAACGACTCTTACTGTACCTAGGGTTTAGTTCTCAGATTCAATATTGGAACATCAAGATCTGATATACTCGCCAAAACATTACACCGCTCGGATAGCTCACATGTCAGGGCATACTTAAACTCTGATACCACATGTCATGAAATGCAAAGCAGTTCCACACTAATCCTAGCAGAAGAGAAGAATAATTTAATCAAGAAATAAAATGACACAATCAATCACATAGTACACGGAGATTTTACCTTGGAAACCCTTAATCGGGAAAACCAACATTCCTTTGAGAGTTTTTCTCTCTTGTTGTTTTATTCATTCTAAATAGAAGGTTACATGTCTAACCTTGGTCCACACCTAAGACACAATCGATATCATAACCTCTTGCACAAGAAAGAACAACCCTGTAGCCAATTCCGCTTACATATACATGAACAACAACCTACAGTTATACATGCATTAACCCGCAAAAGTGAATTTTATGATCACCTTAAAATAGTAGCCTTTACAGACTTACAACAAGGCTCTTTATAGGCTTTACAACAGGCAAAACCCTAAATATTCACGCCCAAAACCGGTTACAGATCCATGCATATTATTGTCTACAAATCCCACAAATCCCGAGATTCTATTACAGTTGACTCCAAGTAGATTTTACCAGTCAACTTCCAGTCAGCCTTCATTCAGTCTCTAGTTGATTGTCTCGCACTCACACTTCAACCTCTTGTCGGTTGACTTTCCATCGATATCTTCGACTTCGACTTTACCTAGTCGACTTCCTCGACCTTCGACTTGTTGTCGATCTTCCTCGACTTCGACCTCCTGTCGATCCACCTCGACTTCAATTTGTTGTTTATGTTCTCAATATACCTCGATTTCGACCATTAGTTGATCTACCTCGACTCGAATTTCACTGCAAAGAATATAACAACCCAACAAGCCCATAGTCCTCTTACAAGGAAAAAGTTCCTTTTATAGGCCTTGTATTGTGGTCTAGGTCCCATGCATGGCCTACGAATTCAAAAACACAATTGCCTCTAGTTTAATATAATAAATTATGTGAAGACCCTCAAATGCTACACTTGATACCATAATTTTAGGGATTTATTGGCTTTATTAATTTAAAAGAGCTATAAAAGTTTCATAAATATTTTTTCAAAAACAACTTTCCATTAGTGATTGTTGAAGTCTAGATTGTTCAAAATATCAACAACAACCTCACGAGGATAAATCCTCGTGTGTTTTTTAAGAGGTGGTACTCCTATATGTTTGTCTAAAAGATGTAGCTGATATTCTTGGATTTCACTGTCAAATGGGGGAATTCTAAACAACAAACCCCAAATCCTTTATTGCTTTATTTGTTATATAAAATGGTTCTTGATAACCAGATTTCTCCTTGAGTGCAACATTTGCCTGGAAATGGACCAAGCAACTTCTTAATACTAAAAATATAAAGAAAATATTTAATATCAAAACAAATATAAGCTCAACTTCATTATAACATCCCTTTGATACACACGCAAGTAATAGATACAACCATATTTCTCACAACCATACTAAAAAAACTCTAAGTCTGAGAAATAATTGAATGTATTCCCTCAATAGTTCTATGGGGAGTTTAATACATAAAATGTATTTCATATTACAAATCATTTTAGTAAACCAATTGACTAATGCTAAAAAATAAAGCCTTCCAAAAGAAAGAACTAAATCTCCATGAATCAATTAGACAACTATGACCTACATTATCAGTCATATATATGGTTGTAACATACTCTTATTGATATTTTAGGAAGAGGCTTGGAAAAATAAAAGAAAAACACTCAAAAACTCATCCTTATGCTCGGTCTCATACATACAAACACAAAGCCTTGAGAGATGATGTAGCAGAAGAAGAAGCAGAAAAATGGAGATATGTATTTGCAGATGAGAAATTTGGCTATGTACTGAAGGATGAAAAATTATATTCTGATGATCTATTATTTCTTTGATGGTGCTCTCTTCCCTTTAAATCCTCTCCCAATGTTTCTTTGAAAATCTTTGCCCTAGTAGGTAGGGTTTTTGTTCCTCTAGAAGTTTCCCACGTGATTCTTCTTTTTGGAATAAATAGTAAATCCTTTTAATAAATGCTTGATTAAATACTTAAATGAATTTAGATCATTTAAATTTTTTCCTCCAACTGGGACCCACTTCACCCTTTTATAAAAGTTATTTAAAAAAAAATTATCTCCAAAACTTGAAGTTGACCATCTGAAACAAAAAAAAAAAGTTGTTTGTCTTTTAATTTTGTGAGCATGATAAGTGACTTCTCAGCCATGAAAGACACTCTATAAATAATATTTATTATTCCATATTTCCAACAAGTCATCTTGAGTGAAATTTGGAGGTCTGGATCTCACCTTATAGCCTCGAGAAGTCAAGGTTCCAAATAAATTTCCTAGCAAGTCATGAAATGATATATGAATGTAATTTTAATTTATAGAAATATCATGGCCAAATTCATCCATTAAAACCTGACCCATTTTATAACTTGTCAAATCACCTTTCCAACGAGGTCTCATTTTCCCAAAACGGACATCGAGAACTCAAGATATGAGCTCAGGAAGTTCGTTCATCAATAATCATTGATCTGTTTCGTGGATAAATATTGTCCGTTGATTTAATTCCACCTTTTTTAGTCCCGTGTTCATTTGTAAAAGGGATAAAATTAGTGTTTATAATGCATACGCCCCACCTTACCATTCATGTGTGGAATAGAGGAACTTATGGAAGCCTTAGTGTAGCTCTCATGCCTTAGAAAAATTAATGTCTTGGTAATATTTTGGTCGCCCAATCATTGCCCAGTCGAACTGTGAATTCCTAACACATCATGTCCAATCACCACCCAACCACCTACCACATGTCATTCGAAGGTGTGCCCATAAATAAAGGGAAATAAACTTAGGATATAATATTAAAAAATAAATGATTTTCTTACTTAGTAAATAGGATTTGTAAATGGTAAAAAGACTAAGTATTAAGAAGGTGTGGGACTATGCACAAATGGGATAGGAGTAGGGATGTGGATAAGTAAACTAATGCAGACCCATGGTAAAATTTAGTATTTGACAAACAATACGGGAATAGGGATGTGGATAAGAGGGAGTAAGGATGTGGATAAGTAAACTAATGCAAACTCGTGGACTTGTGGACCCACAATGAAATTTAGAATTTGACTAAGTATTGGGGAGGTAATTCATGTATTTAGATGAAATATGGAAATAAAAAATGGAAAGTTACATGAAATATGGAAATAAAAAGAAAAATAGGAAAATGGAAAAGGAAAGGAAATGGAAAATGAAAAAAGAAAATGGAAAATGGAAAATAGAAATAGAAAAATGAACATAGAAATGACTAAGTATGGAATATGGAATAAGATAAGTATGGAGAGTAGAGTGGAAGAGAGAAATGACTAAGTATATAGAGGAGAGTAAGGAATGTGAGAGAAATGACTAAGTATGAGATGCAAAGAGAAGTGAATGGATAAGAGAGGAAGTTGTCAAAATGGATGATTATGGAGATGGAGAATAATGAGCTATGTGAAGAATGGGAAAATGACTAAGTATGAAGATGGAGAGGAGATGCAAATGTAAGCTGAAAAGGACTACTTGGAAAGGAGATGTAAATGTAAGTTAAAAAAGGACTAAGTTTTCCACTAAGTGTTGCACATGGAAGAAGAGGGGAAGAGGGGCACAACACTTAGACGAAACTCCTCATCAATTCTTCAAAGCTCTTCTTGCAATCTCTTTGTCCGGTGGTTGGACAAAACTATGAGTATCTCGATCATACTGACTCAGATTTTGATTCTGTAAAATGAAGGACAAAGATAAGACTAAGGGATAGGCCATGAGCTTATGGGAATACACAAAATCCTCCTTCTTATACCATTTTTTTTATTCCAAATACTGCAAAATCAAGGTAATCACAATTTTTTTATCAATACTGATATAGACTACCCTCTACATTTTTACAAAATTAGATATCATAGTTAAAGAAACTCAATTTTTACATAATTTTTACATTTTTACAAAAGTAGATATCTACATTTTTTATAAATAAAAATAATACATTTAAAAAGTTGATTTTGTTTCATATATGTCATCTTCTTAAAACATAATTAAATTCATCGAATCTATATTATGGAAAATGATTTTTTGGTTTTTCCTCCCAAGTCTTCATTGTCACTAATGTATCATGTATCATGATTATACATCATCCTAATAATATTGTGAGATTGATAGATGCCAAATTAAAGAGGAGTATACCATCATGATTATGCATCAACAATACTAATATTGTAGGACTAATAGATATTCAATTAAAGAGTAGTAGTATATCCTATACATAAAGTAAAATGGTGAATCCCACCATTCTTCACCAACGTATTCATTTTTAGCATCTAAACCCAAAAAAATTGTGATACAAACATCTTCTTTGTGTAACAACTATAATTGCACTAATAATACAACAAATATTTTACCATTTGAAGTGTATCTTAGATTCCTACCCAAAAATCAATGAGCCATTTTAGATTCCATGCCCAAAATAAAAACAATGAAATAGTTTGTTGCATGTGTACAAACAATAAAGTTCATTTACCATCTTTGGAACATAATCAAGTTTGTAGTCTTATCACAAGATCTAGAACCCTTGTGCAAAGCCTATCACAAAGTGCAAGACAAGTGTAACTAGTGGAAGTACTTGCCACTGTCACCTTAGCAATTACTTCCCTCGTTTTAGTGAAGCATGGAATCCAACAAAAGGGAAGCTTCCCTAGCAACCTCAAGGAATCCTATATCAAGACAAGTCAAGTTTGCATCCTCCTATATTGGTCACTTAATCACACCACCACTTTGGTCAAGGTTTTCAAAGAAAGTGTAAGGTGGTTTAGTGAAGTAGTATCCAGATTTTCATAAATGAAGTATTGAAGGAAATATATGATGCCTAAAAAGTCAAAATAAGTCAAGGGCATACCCCAAGCACTACAAATCAATAAGGAAAATATGGTTGTCATAAAATTTTCATTTTAAGATGATTACTTCAGCAACAAGGAAAGTTACAACATCAAAAAGATAATAACCCTTAAAACCTATAGATATGTAATGAAAGATGGATGAAAATGCAAGATAAAACTAGGGTTTTAGATAACAAATTCTTGTTGAAATGTAAATGACATAAAACAAGCTTAAAACATCCAAGATGTCAAACCCTATCAAGATTAAAATTGCAACAACAATACAATAAATGATGTCAAGGAAGATTCCAAGGGTGAAAGATGCCAACAAACCCTAGGAATCAAGATAAAAAGAGGTTGAAAATTGAGGGTAAGTCCTAATCACTACTATATATTGAAAAAATTGCGACAACTACTTGGGAAGAAAGTACTCTTTCGTCACAAAATTCGAGAGAAAAAGTTCAATTTTTCAATTTTGTTCTAAATCCAGCCCGTATTTGTCGCTCTATCAATAGAACCAAACTTTCATCTGTTTTGCAACGATCATCAAGATAGTGGACTATTGTCGCTATCTCGACAAACGTGTGTATTCATCGCAAGAGCGATGCTAACTATTGACTGTTACACCTTTTGATACTATCCATATTGACCGTTATACATTTTGACAAAGTCTAAATGGATATAGTCAACGTTCGTCGCAAGAGTGACAATATGACCATTATAACCATTATACTCTTTGAAAAAGTGTGATCCAATATTCAAATAGATTAGATGGAGTACTAGACCAAAATAACCTTCCATGGTTATTAATAGAGCAACAAAGCAATGATGTAAAAGAGGTCATTCAAAGAATTAAATTTCCCACGGGTTTTGCTTCAAACATAAATAATATATTAACGAAGAAAGGTGAATTTGGTGGGGTAAAAACACATGATTGGCATACCTTCATTAAGGTAATAATTTTGGTATACATATTTATATATATTGGCCTTATACATCTTTTATTTTTTTTATTTTTTCTTGTCTACTTTGGTCAAAACAAATCACGATTCATTTTTTTGTTACAGTATGTTCTACTGCTATCTCTCCCAAATGACTTTGACAACAACATCAAGAAATTTATATATGATCTTGGAAAATACATGAGGTAAGTAGTTGTGATTTATATGCAAAATGTTCTTTCAAATTATTGTTGTACTTATATAATGACATGTGTTTAACTTGTAATGTAATATATTATATTATGTTATATTGAAACATGTTATTTTCTTGTGTTGTGATCTCATGTAGATGGTTGTCATTGAAAGAAATCCATGAAGATTATATAAAGTATTGGAGGAGAGAAATTCCTTGTCTAATGTGTGAAATGCAAAAGTATATGCCTCAAACATTTTTCAATGCACAATAACACTACCTCATACACCAAGTTGAGGAGATTGAAATTTGTGGACCTGTTCACACAAGGTCAATGTGGATGGTGGAGAGGTACTTGAAATCATTGAAGGCGTTGGTTAGACAAAGAGCACGTCCTGAGGGTTCTATGGTGGAGGGATATATGGTATATAAATCCATGGTGTATATTAGTCAGTATCTTCCTAAATTAGCAGCGCCAACTATGCATGTAGTGGATCACATTTGGGATGTGAACTCCATCAAAAAATTTGAAGATCAGGAGCATCTGTTGGGGAAAGGTAGAATGAAAAAAATGAGAGGTAATATTTTAATAATTGTAGAAATTTATATTAATAATACATATAAAGTTTCATTTTTTGTGTATATGATCATACTCATTAATATAATAATATAATTTATTTCATAAATTATTAATATTTATAACCTGCATATTGGACGTTATAACTAATATTTAATATTGGTGAATTATGATTTTTTTATTCATTTGCTCAAGAGTGGGATGCACTGCATTTATACATTGCAAATAATCTTGACTGGATCAATGTATGGATTGAAATATGTAAACAACATAATGGAGGTAGGTTATCATGGCAATGACTGTCTGAATTGGTTAGAGAAGCTCGTCGTAACGGAGACGACAATGTTACGCAAAGGGAAATTGATTTAGCATATGGTTTGAAATATGGACAGGTAAGCAAATTCACCCATTTTATTCAATTAATTTATATTATATTAATGTGACTACATGTGTACTGAATTTTTCAGATACTTTCGAAGTTATATAAATATATATGTTAATTTATTAATTCACAATGCATCTTTTACATATCTAGCATATTGCAGTTGAAACACCACAAGTCTATGTGGTGTAATGGTCGTAAATTTCACATCAAACAATTGGATGAAATCATGAAAACTTCTGATAGTGGGATAACTGCAGTATTCCAGGTCACTAATGTTTCCTCTAGGAGTGACAGACATCCCCGAGAATCTGAAAATAGATACTATGGGTATTTAAATGATATACATGAGTGTGACTTTAATTCCTTCAAATTAGTTTTGTTCGATGTCAAATGGTATAGGTTACAAATGCATGAACGCGATGAGGAAAGAACTATTATTCAACATGCCAATAGATTTCTAATGATTAAAACAACGGTGTTTGAAAGAGGACATAATCGTTATGTTTTTCCAAGACAATGTGAACAGGTCTTTTACTCAAATGTTCTAGGTGAGAGGGATTGATCATTTGTTGTTAGATATGATCCAAGAGGAAGGCCAATTAAGTATACACATTTACAGGAAGAAGATGATATTTAATATCAAGAAGATGATTCGATAGATCAGACTGAGCCAGAAGATCATGCAAGGTCGACAGATGAAGAAGACGAAGAAGATCATGATACAGGCATAGGAGACAATATTGCAATTCTTGATGATGATGTCGATGAAAATATGCTCGAAAATGACATTGATGATGATGATGATATCATCAATCCTTTCAACATCATTTCTGAATCGGAGGATGATATAGATGTCGAGTTCGATGAAGAAGATCAAGATACGGAATAAGGATGATTACACAGATGTTGAGGTTGGACTAGGTATGTGACTATATAATATTTTAATTTGTATGAATTATTCTCTTCAAATAATTTACTTATAATGTCATGGGTTAATTACATGTTTTTAAGTTTTATGCGACGTTTTTATATCCTATGTTACATGTTGTTTAATTATTATGTGAAACCTGAAAATAGTTGTCAATATACTAAAGTATGTGGTAGACTAAAAATATCATTTAGAAACACATAATTTCATGCACCTTCATTAATTTTTGTTTTTGTAGTTTCTATGCATGAATCTTAATAGGACGTTGCTTTCGACTATTTTCTATTTTATAGATTGGTTTTTGGGGATCAATTGAGAGTGATGTGAGGGGGAGGGGAGGGGCCATATAAACTTCCACCTTCACATGGTTGGCTCTGTTCAGTAGAGGATAAATTATTCTTGAAACCAAGAGAAGCTATTTCATTTTTATACCATCATGATCGTATAAGATTTCATCAATATTGTTGTCATAGTATTGCATCAACGAATTTTCGATGAACGTGTTTGTCATTTATATATATTTTTTGTTGAAACCCTAATTTTCTTTCAAAGTACACAATTTGGTTGACGCAAGTTTTAATTTTTCATCATTCTTTCTTCATTTTTCTTTCAGGTTCTACATAAATGTATATACAATGTATCTGTGTCATAGTTGTGATGAAAAATCCCTCTTTTTCGCTGATTTCTTAGTCTATGCCATAAAAATACTCCTTTTCAATACTAAATACGGGGACGTGTGTAATGTTGAACGAATTTTACAAGGAACAAGGAACGGAAATTGTACGAGGACTAGACACTGGCAACAATGACCTGTGAATGGGCCCAACGTTGAAATTTTTTCAAACAGTTTATGTATGCACTGAAATTTGTCATGGATAGACTATTCGCATGCCTTAACGATATGGGATGGTTTTTGGACTAAAATTTTACTCACACGCCCACTTTCTTCCATCATCAATTCATCATGTAAACCATAAACCCTAATTTTATTTCAAAATACACAATTTGGTTGACACAAGTTTTAATTTTTCGTCAGTCTTTCTTCATTTTTATTTCAGGTTCTACATTAATGTATATATAATGTATCTATTTCATAGTTGTTATGAAAAATCCCTCTTTTTCGTTGTTTACTTAATCAACACCATAAAAATACTAGAGGCCGGCAACAGTGACATGTGAATGGGGCCAACGTTGAAAGTTTTTCAAACTGTTTATGTATGCATTGAAATTTGACATGGATAGACTATTTTCATGCCTTAACGATATGGGAGGGTTTATGGACTCAAATTTCACTCACACACCCACTTTCTTCCATCATCATATCATCATGTAAACCATAAACCCTATTTTTCATATGTTCTAGTAGATATGTTAATGATTTCAAATTTCATATTTGTATTTGACTCAAGGTCCAGCTAGCTTGCAAAGTATCAAATTTTAATTTCAATTTGATAAACCAAATATGAAATGAATCCAAGCATCATTTGATATCGTCGCAAGAGAGACAAATGTAAATAATCTTGCAACGAATTAGCTATACTATCGACGATAAAAGTTCGTCGATAGTATAGCTAATTCGTTGCAAGAATGTGTCTAATTTGAATGGTGTTACATAGTTTGCAAGGAGTGTAGGGATTATATGTTGCAATGTAGTTTAGTCTATAAGAACAATCTATATGCCAAACCTCAAAATGGATACTACCATATCTTGCTCATAAGACAAATATTCTTTCTATGTTTCCTTTGTGGTGGCTCAATCCCTCAGTACACATGATGCATGACAATGAAATGTAAAAATTTGACTATTGAATGATAGTGTTATGTCACCCATGGTTAAGGAAATAACATAAGTTTCTTAGGTCCTATTTGAATCTTCTTCGAATTGATATTCGTTACATAGTCCTTGAAAAAAGACAAAAGAATTATGTAGCGGATATTTGGTCTTTGTGTGGGACATTTTATGCCATTGGTATGTTTTGTACAAAAATAATCGATCTTGGGGACAACACCATGGTCAAGGAACGAGGAAAAAAGAACAAGGAACAAGGAATGAGGAACATAGAACAAGGAACAAGGAACATAAATTGTACTAGGACTAGACACGGGCAACAGTGATTTGTGAATGGGTCCAACGTTGAATTTTTTTCAAACTGTTTATGTATGCACTGAAATTTGTCATGGATAGACTATTTGCATGCCTTAATGATATGGGAGGGTTTCTAGGCTCAAATTCGACTCACACACCCACTTTATTCAATCATCAATTCATCATGTAAACCATAAACCCTAATTTTCTTTCAAAGTACACTATTTGTTTGACGCAAGTTTTAAGTTTTCATCAGTCTTTCTTCATTTTTCTTTCAGGTTCTACATTAATGTATATACAATGTATCTGTGTCATATGTGTGATGAAAAAGCCCTCTTTTTCGTTGATTTCTTAATCAATGCCACAAAAATACTCCCTTGCAGTACTAGATGTGGGGATGTGTGTAATGTCGAACTAATTTTACAAGGAACAAGGAATGGAAACTGTACTAGGACTAGACACCGACAACAGTGACCTGTGAATGGGGCCAACACTGAAATTTTTTCAAACAGTTTCTGTATGCACTGAAATTTGACATGGATAGACTATTTTCATGCCTTAACGATATGGGAGGGTTTCTAGACTCAAATTTGACTCACACACCCACCTTCTTCCTCATCAATTCATCATGTAAACCATAAACCCTTATTTTCTTTCAAGGTACACAATTTGGTTGAAAAAAGTTTTAAGATTTCGTCAGTCTTTCTTCATTTTTCTTCCAGGTTCTACATTAACGTATATACAATGTATTTGTGTCGTATTTTTATTGAAAAATACCTATTTTTCGTTGATTGCTTAATCAACACCATAAAAATACTAGAGGTGGGAAACAGTGAAATGTGAATGGGGCCAACGTTGAAATTTTTTCAAACTGTTTCTGTATGCATTGAAATTTGACATGGATAGACTATTTTCATGTTGTAGTGATATGGGAGGGTTTCTGGACTCAAATTTCACTCACACACTCACTTTCTTCCATCATCATATCATCATGTAAACCATAAACCCTATTTTTCATATGTTCTAGTAGATATGTTAATGATTCCAAATTTTATATTTGTATTTAACTCAAGGTCTAGATAGCTTGCAAATTACACAATTTGGTTGATGCAAGTTTTAAGTTTGCATCAGTCTTTCTTCATTTTTCTTTCAGGTTCTACATTAATGTATATACAATGTATATGTGTCATAGTTGTGATGAAAAATCCCTCTTTTTCATTGATTTCTTAATCAACGCCATAAAAGTACTCCCTTGCAGTACTAGAAGTGGGTACGTTTGTAATGTCAAACGAATTTTACAAGGAACAAGGAAAGGAAATTGTACTAGGACTAGACACTGACAACAGTGACCTGTGAATGGCACCAACGTTGAAATTTTTTCAAACAGTTTCTGTATGCACTAAAATTTGACATGGATAGACTATTCGCATGCCTTAATGATATGGCAGGGTTTCTGGACTCAAATTTGACTTACACACCCACTTTCTTCCATCATCAATTCATCATGTAAACCATAAACCTTAATTTTCTTTCAAAGGACACAATTTGGTTGACGCAAGTTTTATGTTTTTTTCAGTCTTTCTAAATTTTTATTTCAGGTTCTACATTAATGTATATACAATGTATCTGTGTCATATTTTGATGAAAAATACCTCTTTTTCGTTGATTTCTTAATCAACACCATAAAAATACTAAAGGCGGGCAACAGTGACATGTGAATGGGGCCAACGTTGAAATTGTTTCAAACTGTTTCTGTATGCATTGAAATTTGACATGGATAGACTATTTTCATGCTGTAATGATATGGGAGGGTTTATGGACTCAAATTTCACTCACACACCCACTTTCTTCCATCATCATATCATCATGTAAACCATAAACTCTATTTTTCATATGTTCTAGTAGATATGTTAATGATTCCAAATTTCATATTTGTATTTGATTCAAGGTCCAGCTAGCTTGAAAAGTATCAAATTTTAATTTCAAGTTGATCAGCCAAATACGAAATGAATCCAAGCATCATTTGATATCCTCACAAGAGAGATGAATGTAAATAATATTGAGATCAATTAGCTATACTATCGATGAAAAACGTTCATTGATAGTATAGCTAATTCGTCGCAAGAATGTGTCTAATTTGAATGGTGTTACATGGTTTGAAAGGAGTGTAGGGATTATAATATAGTGCAATGTAGTGTAGTCTATATGAAAAATATCTATGCCAAACCTCAAAATGCATAGTACCATATCTTGTTCATAAGAAAAATATTCTTTGTATGTTTCCTTTGTGGTGGCTCAAGCCCTCAATACAGATGATGCATGACAATGAAATGTAAAAAATTTTGACTATTGAATGATAGTGTTATGTCACCCATGGTTAAGGAAAGAACGTAAGGTTCTTAGGTCCTATTTGAATCTTCTTAGAATTGATATTTGTTACATAGTCCTTGAAAAAAGACAAAATACTTATGTAGTGGATATTTGGTCTTTGTGTGGGACATTTTATGCCATTAGTATGTTTTGTACAAAAATAATCGATCTTGGGGACTACACCATGGTCAAGGAACGAGGAAAAAAGAACAAGGAACAAGAAATGAGGAACACAGAACAAGGAACAAGGAACATAAATTGTACTAGGACTAGACACGGGCAACAGTGATCTGTGAATGGGGCCAACGTTGAAATTTTTTCAAACTATTTATGTATGCACTAAAATTTGTCATGGATAGACTATTTGCATGCCTTAACGATATGGGAGGATTTTTGGTCTCAAATTGACTCACACACCCACTTTATTCCATCATCAATTCATCATGTAAACCATAAACCCTAATTTTCTTTCAAAGTACACAATTTGGTTGACGCAAGTTTTAAGTTTGCATCAGTCTTTCTTCATTTTTCTTTCAGGTTCTACATTAATGTATATACAATGTATCTGTGTCATAGTTGTGATGAAAAATCCCTCTTTTTCATTGATTGCTTAATCAACGTCATAAAAATACTACCTTGCAGTACTAGATGCAGGGACGTTTGTAATGTTGAATGAATTTTACAAGGAACAAGGAACGGAAATTGTACAAGGACTAGACATCGGCAACAATGACCTGTGAATGGGGCCAATGTTGAAATTTTTTCAAACAGTTTCTACATGCACTAAAATTTGTCATGAATGGACTATTTTCATGCCTTAACAATATGGGAGGGTTTATGGACTCAAATTTGATTCACACACCCACTTTCTTCCATCATAAATTCATCATGTAAACCATAAACCCTAATTTTCTTTCAAAGTACACAATTTGGTTGACGCAAGTTTTAAGTTTTCATCAATATTTCTTCATTTTTCTTTCAGGTTCTACATTAATGTATATACAATGTATTTTTGTCATAGTTGTGTTGAAAAATCCCTCTTTTTCGTTGATTTCTTAATCAAAACCATAAAAATACTAGAGGTGGGCAACAATGACATGTGAATGGGGCCAACATTGAATTTTTTTCAAACTATTTATGTATGCATTGAAATTTGACATGGATAGACTATTCTCATGCCTTAATGATATGGGATGGTTTCTAGACTCAAATTTCACTCACACACCCACTTTCTTCCATCATCATATCATCATGTAAACCATAAACCCTATTTTTCATATGTTCTAGTAGATATGTTAATGATTCCAAATTTCATATTTGTATTTGACTCAAGGTACAACTAGCTTGCAAAGTATCAAATTTTAATTTCAAGTTGATATACTAGTTCACGTGAAGCGACGTTTGGGATACCCAAGATTCGTCGCAATATCCATGACATAACGTCGCAAGAGCGTTGAAATAGCCATCGGGAAATGACCCAAATTTGCTAGTTTGTACTTGTACAACTCAAGTAGAATTCCCTCTTAAGAGGGTTATGGGTCCACATAGTCATATGCACCCTCTAGGATTGTCATATGCACCTATAGTCTCTATTTAATATTCACGTCAATGTTTTATCTTCAACCACTATGCATATGTTCCATCCTTGTCTCATCTTGAATGAACACCATGTAGGGAAATCATGTGCTTTTAAGCATATTTCATCGCATTTGTATTCCAATATGTCTCGTCCCTTAAATTATACATGGTTTTTTCTTGGACCTAAAACATTATAGAATTCAATTTTGGTACGAGTTCAAGTCAGTGGGAAGTCTTGCACAACTAGGAAAACATAATAATATCACTCCACCCATTCTATTGGACCAGAAATATCATAAAACACGTGTAATTTAAATCAAGTATTGGTGTTGGGGAAGGATCCATGCAAAACTGACGAACATGAGGGCCAATATATACCTAGGCTATTGAATCCAAAATCATTATGAAACACAATCATGCATTGTATCATGTCTAGGAAAGGATTTATGCAATTCAAAACATGAAGAAGGAAATCCGCAAGGAGATGTGGATTGAAAATACATTATAAGATTCAATTAAATTCTTGTAGATTTTGAAGCATTAATACTTAGAGTAATTTTGATAAACTAAGGGTCCATTTACCTATGTCAATTCCACGTGCCATATCTTGGAAATTCCACTTTTTTTCTCCATTCCCCCTTGTCGATGTCATCCATGCCATCTCACAGGATTTCACTAGTTCACCTATCCTAGCACTTTACATTGTTGACATCATCATGTTGGCATGGCGCAAAAAAGTATTCTTTATGGAGAAAAAAAATACTTAGATGAAAGAAAAAAATAAATACACGACATAACTAATGAAGCTTATGCAATTTATCAAGTGCTTATTTCTTTATGTTATTGCATGCCCTTGTAGTACTATATGCAGGGACATGCGTCTCGAACAAATTTTAAAATAATGGGGTTAGAGGTCATGAATATGACTTTGAATGATGTTACATGGTTTGCAAGGAGTGTAGGGATTATGTAGGGCTTATATGGTGCAATGTAGTGTATTCTATAAGAACAATCTATATGCCAAACCTCAAAATGGATAGTACCATATCTTGTTCATAAAAAAAATATTATTTGTATGTTTCCTTTCTGGTGGCTCAAACCCTCACACATGATGCATGAAAATGAAATGTAACAATTTGAATATCGAATGATAGTGCTATGTCACATGCAAATTCTGAACTGACTTATAAGCTAGCAAATGAACTTTGACAAACCCTTATGTCCCAAGCATCATTTGATTGGTAGGATCTTGATAGCTTTCAAGTCTCTTATCTCTGCAAGGAATGTTTCTCTAGGGTGAATATATGACACACATAACATGAATGAATAGTTAATTGAGCATTTTATTGTAGGTAAATTGTAATGATGAGACCCATAACACTACAACCCATGTCTAACAAAGACTAGTTAGCAGTCCCCAATGTTAATAATTCACAACACATGGGATGAGTAACCACACATTCTATCATATATTTCACTTCCATTTTAGGGGGCTCACCACACCTAATGGTGTCCTGATGGTTTATTGTTATTCTTATGAAAAATAATTTAACCTACCTAAACCATCAACCAACCTAACCTACTTCATTAACTCACATAAGGTACTTACCCCAATAACTTACACAATGTACCCCTTTGACCCACAACCTACATAACCCACTGACCTACTTAATAGACATTGTTAAGCCCTAATATTGGCTCATTACCCCTTAATTGGGGCATATTATATTAGTAATGTTATTTTATTTATGTCATCTTTAGGCCATTAGTTGTAATTATACCTCCTAGTCTCCTATATATACCATGGAGACATTTTCATTTTGAATCATCTTGTACTTGAACATTTAAGTGGGGTAAAAGGAGGTTTCCCCCTCGAACAGGCTTATTATCTGAAATTATCTCTTTTTCAAGGTGTTGAGTACTTTTCCTGAGGTTTTTCTACGCTATATTGATGTTTTGTTCTTAACATATGGTATCAGAGCTCAAGGTCTTGGGGTTTCGCTGCTATATCTAAGACATCGTGGCATTTTCACTACAACTTTTTTTTCTACAACGTTTCAGAAGGAATTTCTTGGAGGATATTTAGTAGATGGATCAAGGTACGTTGGGGTCAAAATTCATCTCCTGAGGCCTTATACTTTCAGTGATACAGCCTGTACAAGATAGGGTTCTGGAATCATCCTGAAATGAGTCATTGCGGAATTTTTACTATAAAAAAATTTATGTAACATTTCAGACCCTAAAATCTAGAGGCCATTTACAGAAACTAGTAAGGTATCTGTGGTAAAAACTTTAGCTTCTAGGTCATCTTAAATTTGTAGATACAGCTTGTGTAAGATAGGGTATCTGACTAGTTCTATTGACTAGTCTCGAGAAGGTGTTCCAGGTAAAACAATCATAAATTCTTGCTAGAGTATCCAAATTGAGTGGGACTGGTTTCATTGGATCATGGATAGTCTGTAGTATTTTGGGTGTGAGTTTCAGAATTTGATATCAATTATTTTGTGCGGGGCATGCTATACAAGTGATATCTCCTTGAAAAGAAAAAAATTGGCAAGTTGTGAGGAAATTACCGTAAATTCCACTTGGCACATCCAATTTTGATCAGACCTATGGCATTGCAGAGAAGAAATATCAGAGAACTACCTAAAATAAATTTTCATACCTAGAAGGGCTGAAACTTTGGAGATAGAACATAATAAATATTTTCTATCAGAACTGCCTCAAAATCAAGATTCAAAAGTGATACTTGGCCAACATGCCACCAAAAAAGGGACCTTCTACACCAAATAAGCCTCCAGAAAATCCTAATTGGACTCTTGATGAAGGTGAAGAAATGAGTACAGACATAAATGAACTACAAAAGAAGATGGATTCAATGGAAGCTAAGTTGGATACTAAGATGGATTCAATGGAAGCTAAGTTGATGGATTCAATAGAAGCTAAGTTGGATACTAAGATGGATGGATTATAAGGGGAGATCATGGAAGTATTGAAAAATTTCGTAATAGAGAAGACACCCGAAAGTGAAAATGCATCCCATGAAATTCATGATGAGGACACAAGGAAGGTGAATCAAGAATGGAGAAACTCCAACTTTGGTTTGAAGACCAACCACATTCCTAAGATTGATATGAGGAAGTTTGATGGAAAGGACCCAATCACATGGATACTTCAGATGGAG
>JASDQU010244301.1:6358-16531 GCA_032191745.1 Picea mariana
GGATTGTATATAAAGAAGAGAGGTCATTGTGACATCATATATTGTGGATAACATGTAGAGTGTGTGGATACATGATTGAGCTATCATAAGTGAGTCTGCCCTTGTGCTAGGAGGATTTGTGATCTCAACAAAGGGTAAGTATGTGAGGTGGTGAATCTATCCTAAGAGAGAGAAGAGAATAAGGTCACATGTGTGGAGCGAATGTTTTGTACCATACACGGTTTACAGGAGGATGAAGCACATATATATGCGAGTTGTAGACAAAAAAATCACGTATAGGGTATATGGTGTTTGCATGAGAGAAAACAATGTATATATGTGGGATTCAAGTTGGTGAATCACGTATGTGAAGTTTCTGGGTAGGTACAAATATGTACATGCTGATAGGTGATGTCAGCAGGTCATATAGGTGGTCTACAATAGATTCATGAGTAGAGGATATTTCCATATATTTCTAAAGTTTTCTTTTCTGATTTGTATAGTTATTGGAGAACAAGGTTCTTCTCAGTTTTGGTGACTTTGAAGGACAAGGTTCTCCTCAGATTTTGGTGATATTGTATTGGCTAGGAGGGATGGCTTTTCCCTCATTATTTGTGATGATAACAAGATTAAAAGAACTGAATTTGTGTCTCAAGTCTATTTATGATTCATCTATGATATTTGTATTTCTGCTGCATATGTTTTCAATCAATAATTTTCAATGTAAAATTGTTCACTGATAACAACTAGGGTTTTACTATTAGATCACTAGGAATAACTTTTTAGATCTAAAAATTAGTCACATAGATCTGCATCTGAAAATTGACACCCAAATTTTCTAGTACAGAAGAAGGACATGAAATGGAAAATTTGTATTGATTACAAGGCCCTGAACAATATCATAGTCAAGAACCAGTACCCAATCCCTGAGATTGATGATCTTTTCGATTAGCTTAAGGGAGCCAATTTTTTCAGTAAGATTGATTTGAAGTCAGGCTACCACCAGGTGTCGATTGAGCAAATTGATGTATGGAAGACAACCTTCAAGTCTAAATAAGGTCTCTTTGAGTGGTTGGTCATGCCTTTCGTCTTGACTAATGACCTAACCACATTCATGTGGATGATGGATGACATATTGTGGCCATTCACAAACTCCTTTGTGGTCGTATATCTAGATGAAATCCTCATCTTGAGAAAAACTTGGGAGGAACGTTTGAAGCATATTCAACAGGTCTTGGGCACCTTATAACAACACAAGTTATATGCCAATTTGGAGAAGTGTTCCTTCAACATGAAGAGAATCCAATATTTAGGATACATCATGGATGCAAAGGGTGTGCATGTGGATCCATCCAAGATCCAATTCATCTGTGATTGGTCGACCCTGAAGATAATGACCGATCTCCACATATTCTTGGGCCTCGCCAACTTCTACTGTTGGTTTGTGTTGGGGTTATCTCATATCACTTGGGCCCTAATTCAAGTGACCAAGGGTGGAGCGAAGTACAAGTTTGTGTGGGATACATTTCGACAAAAAGCATTCGATAATTTGAAATTCCTCCTATGGTTCGTGCCAGTCCTTATTCTGTCAGACCTGCAAAAACCATTTGATATTGAGGTAGATTCTTCAGATTATGCTATCAGTGTAGTACTCACCCAACATTTGCATCTGGTAGTCTATCATAGTGAAAAATTATCTGATGTTGTTCAGATATACCCCACCTATGACAAAGAGATGTAATATGTTGTATAGGCATGTCAATAGTGGAAGAAATACATTATAGGGAAGGAAACAAATATCCACATTGATCATATGCCTATGCAATTCATGCAGACATAAGGAAAGTTACATAATGACCTCCATCAAAAGTGGTCCACGTACTTGCAACAATTTAAATTCAACATCAAGTACAATAAGGGTAGCACCAACAATGTTGTAGATTGCCTCAATCGATCCTCGGTTGTGGCGCTAAACATCATTTTTAACTCTCATGGGAATGAGACATCCAGGTGGCAACAATTATACAATAATGACTCCAACTTTGTCACTTCCTATCAAACATTGAGTGCAGGAAAAATAGTTCCAAACTTTCATCTCTAGGATGGATTTATATGCCATCTAAGCCATCTTTATGTTCCTTCAAGTGAGTGTGAAAAGCTTATATAGGAAGCTCATTACAACTAGGCAACAAGATATTTTGGTGTAGAAAAAACAATGGTAGTACTGCAAAATAATTTTTATTGGTCGAAGCTTCAAAAATATGTCCACAAGTACATGAGATCCTACACTACCTTTTCCATTCCCAAGATCTCCATCAAGAAACACGAGTTATGCACCCCTCCGCCTACTCCATATAGGTCTTGGGAGTGCATATCCATGGATTACATGTACGTTCTACCTTCAACCAAGCATGTGAATGATTGTGTCTTCATGGTCATTGATTGATTTTCTAAGATGGAATTTTTGGCACCCTAGAAGAAGAGCATGACAATTGAGGCCACTGCCAAGCTCTTGTTTGAACATGTATGGGTTCATTTTTGGCTCCCATGAACCATTATCTCATATCAAGGTGGTACATTCCTAAGTGATTTTTGGTCCATCCTATGGTTGATGATGGACACCAAGTTGACCAAATCGACTTCCTTTCACTCACAGACTGATGGAAAAACATGTGTAGTCAATAAGATGATTTTCCATATCTTAAGGATATACAATTCCAAACAACAATGCACATGGGATGAAATCTTTCCTTATGATAAACATAGAAACAACAGATCCCCCCATATCTCTATTGGCCATATATCTTTTTAGGTGTGCTTGGGGTTCTATCCATTGGCCCCCATTGACGTAGCTCTGTCAATTGCAACTGCACAGGAAGAGGATTCCAATGCTCAGACTGACGATAATTGAGCTGCCAAACTTGTTGAGCGAATCCAACACATATAACAACATGTTCATTATATTTTGCAGAAATCCAATGCCAAGTACAAGCAGCGCCATGATTAAAATCGAGTACCACACAAGTTTCAGGTGGGAGATAAGGTATGGTTTCTTTTATAGAGAGAGCACCTCATAGGATCACATAAAAAGCTACACCTACTATGATACAAGATTTACATCATTACCAAGTCTATGGGTGAGAATTATTTTGAATTAAGTATTCCTCCTTTGCTTGGATTGCACTGGGTATTTGATGTGGAACTGCTTTGCCCATATTTTTTGCCTCTCCTTGACACTTCAAATGTGACCGAGCACTTGGGCCCTAAATAAACCAATCTAGACTGCATTGAAAATGTGCCAGTTGATCAGATCATGGACACCAATATGAAGGGAACCATCCAAAAGAACATCCAACTCTATTGGGTCATCAATGCAGGGCAGTTTCTTTATTAGGGAAGGTGGCTCAGTAGAAGTCAGATTTAGCAGAAGTTTCCCCATATGAGGGAGGAACTTAAAGAATGGATACCATTGCTTCCTAATGGAGGAGGAATGATCTAGGTAGATATTGGTGGACTCCCACCTATTCCAGTGGCTCAAAGAATGTTTTTCCATTTTGGTAGTTTTTTACATTTTTTCGGGTCCCAAAATTCCGAGGCCATTTTGAGACCCTAAACGATGTTTTTTGGATTTTGGGAGGTTGAGGGTTGCAAACGAAATTCCATAACCCCTTATCGTGATTGTAGTTCTCAAATATACCTTTCCAATGAGGTATCAAAAACCCCAAACGAAGATCATATGCAAAAGTTACACCTTCAAGAAGTTGAGGTATCAACTACCCCCATTGGGGCCCACAAACCTTTTGGTGTTTTATCTCCCAAGGTTAGGCTTTTGGAAGTTTAGGGTTTCCTCATTTATGATTTATGTTAAAAATTCCTTTGGAGCCTCATTCTAAACATCTTCTTGCGAATGAGTGTATCCGACACATCTTTCTTCAAATATAAGCTACCACCATTCTAACTAGCTTGTGTGCTTTGCATTTTATAGTCTTTTGTATTCTAGACATTCATTAATAAAATCTAAGTTTTACTGTATTATTGTGTTCCTTTCCATATTTCTATGTATCTCCTTGTTATTTCTCTGTTATAATTATTCCTTCATGCCATTCTCAAAATAATCCAAATCAACTCTTCTTTCATACCTCTCGGATCTTTTTCTCCTCTTCTCTTCTAGGTCCATTCCATATCTCACCTCATCTCCAAAATTTTGGGATCCTCCTCAATAGACCCATTCTCTCTCTCTTTTTAATTTCCCCCATATTTATAGAAACCCCACCTTTTTTAGGGGAGTTTACTAAACTATTCAATTGGGTTCCATGGGCATTAGCCCCTTCTCATTGACCAACATTTTTATCCAAAGTGAAACTTCTTCCAGCATTCTCCTTCTCAGTCCTTCTGCAAACTTTCCTTCATCCTCGTCGTATGAGTCAGTGTATTCCACAGTGACTTCAACAATTTATCCTTCGTTTACTTGAGCAAACCATAAGCTGATATCCCGAGTCTACTTGTTATCCATCACTTTCAGTTCTTCAATCTTGGCTTGATCCCAAGCCACTAGCTCTAACAACCACACCAGAGAATTGGTAGCAACTTTCCTTTTTATCCATGCTGGAATACTAAGAGGGGGGTGAATCATTATTACACAATAATTATTAATTTCTTTTAATACAATTTATTTTTATTCAAAATATTTTAGTTACCAACAATTAATCATTCAATTCACAATACATAGAGATTTAACATGGAAACCCAAATGTGAGAAAACCAAAAAAACTTTCTTTTAAAAATTTTGTAAGCACTGACTTACAACAAACACCAATATCCAATAATATTTGCAGGAACCAACATACAAGGGACACCAATACCCTTGTTGAGCACCGACTTAGCCAATGGGAACCAACCCGCATATTTATTGTTTAGGCACCAACCTGTAGGAGACACCAATCCCCTTCCTTGATCCACCTTGCCTCCCTGAACAGATTTATAAATATTAGTATGTTTCCTAATACCTCTCCAACATGATTCATTCTCTATGTCATCAAACATTATATCATCTTCATCACTTCCATTCTCTCATACGAACCTCAGTAACTCACTTATTTACATTTCATACATCCCACACCACCACACACTCAAAAACAATTTCGGGCACTTTATTTATACAACTCGTGTACTTATGGATTTGTCCAAAAAAATAAATTCATGGGGGTCAGCTCAAACTTCCAAAAAATAAGGCTTCAAAGATGCTTCAAATCGGGCTACAAGACCCTCCATGAAATCCAGTATGTGCACATGATCTATTGCGTTAGTCCTCAAAACTCAACCATCATCTGATCTATATCTAAATTCATTCTCCTCCTTTGATTTAAAATCACGGTGATCAAGATAATTAGGGTAGAAATACAATCTACAAAACTTCAATATACAAAAACCATCTGATATGTCCTTCATTTGATCACAACCGTCACTTTATTCTTTCATATCGGGACCACTGGGGTGTCGAGACACTCAAAACCATCTCGACGCACAATATTTGATTGATCACTTCTTCATTCGATCTCTTTTGTCAATATCTGATCCATCTATTGGGACCATCGGGCCTTTCAGAGTTACCTCTATCAGATTTATTTATCGAACTCCTTTTGGATTACTCCAAATATGAATACTACAAACCTTGAACTACTCCTTTCAGACTCCGGAAGTCTGAGCACTCCCCACTATTGATCATTCAAGATCTATGGTCACTTCTCAATCCTCACTTACACTATGCCAGGTATTCTTTGGTTGACTTTCACGTATCTATCATGTGTGTCCTTTACATTCGTGGATGTCAGTTTCCATGTGTTATCTTCAAAACCGTTGATCTATTCATCTCCAAATAGATCTTTGTCGTGAGTCATATTTGTTCTATTGGGGTTTTCCCAATTAGTGTACTCTAATGAATTCATCTCGAAAACCAATAAGATTCCTCCATGCATTGCTTACATATCCGCGATCTAGATTACTATAAAAAATTCTCAACCATTGATAGACACCCTTCTTTTCTAAACAATATAATAATCGATGACTCTAACCATCATCCTGATGCTGACACATGTAATGATATGTTTGTCCTTCTTCATATACCCTCCATAAGTTGGTTAGGTGGAATCCATGTATATCTACAGTTGTTAATGCATCTCCTTTGCACGCTGACCAATAGTCTAGATTTCTCCTCAGAGGTCAGAGTACCTTCACTATAGTAAACTAATTTACTTTGACTAGACCCTCTTCGATGAACGATGTAGATATGTTTAAAAGACTGTGACCAACGATAAGGATCTTCTCCGACCAAGCCTTCCAAGGGATTTATGACTTTGTACTTGATGACACATGGATCAATCATTCTGCTACACGTGGCATTAACTTGGTCACTGACCTCATGCTGACATCATCACAACTTCCAACTCTTGTTTGTACACCATGATGACTTGGAACTTTGAGATGTGAGTTTGTACAATGTGTTACATGTGGATTCTCTCTTGGATTTTTAGGATTCGTCGAGTACCTCGTCGTTGATAGCAATGCCATCATTGGCAATTTTCTCACAAGGCTCCATTATCTCTACCTGATGATACTTGGACCTACTTTGAAGTTCTTTCTCTGATAGAATGCTGCCATGTGCCATATTCTGTGTTCATTGATATTGATACCTAAGTGATTATCCTCCACCATCGATATCTTCGTTGGAGATCTTGGAGTCATTGTCGGTGATTTATTTGAGGCTTCATTTTGGGTGAAATAAATCCCTGACGATAAAAATTTTATGATGGTACACCAACATCCATGATTCAATCTTCACCTTTGATCTCTTGTGATCAAGGATCATGATTATTTCTCCTCTTTTCACCTCATCCTTGGACTCAAAGAACAAGTAGATATTTGTCCTTTCGATAGTCTGTTAGGATATTTAGACACTTAGGAGGATGGGAATTGAATCGAGATCATCAACTTAATCTATCATATGCGCCGTCTGTTGCCGAGTCAATCGATGTTTAGTTAATATCTACTTGGTCTATTGTGTCACTAGGTAAAAGTGTGGTTTCTTGTGTGTTTATTTGGTATGCATTAGTATGCATTTGTAGTTAGGAAATCCGACGGTCACGATATGTTCCTGACATAGAGTGATTTGACGGTTCATACTCTCCTCGATCTTAATGACCATTGATTCATGGCTTAACACCCGATTGGTCCATGATCTCTATTTAAAGAGCATGGAGGGTCATTTGTCGATGATTGATTGTGAGAAATTCTCTTGTAAAATCACTTTGTAATATTTTTCTTTGCATTAATAAACTTCTCCAAGTGGTCGTGTTGGCTGGGGCCGTGGATGTTTCCCCGTAGGGGTTTTACCATGTGAAAACATTGGTGTGTTGATATTTGATATAGTTATGTGAGTGGTTAATGAAGGTGTTCATTCTCTATTGGAATACTTGCATTGTCAAACATGGTATAAGAGCCTATTTTAAGACCCGCTCCTATTGTAGATCGAGATCGTGAAGCCGATTTGACTCATATCCATTTTCTATCATTTCCGTACATTTTTGGGCTGAGAGGACTGTTCCATTGCTTCCGGAGCACTTTTTTCATTTAGGAACACTTTTCGTTTCACTCGAAAAGGTTTTCGTTTTCCCAAGATATGACCATTACAGTCAGATCTAGAGGTATAAAGTTTGAATACACATTTTTTGAATTTTTTGCAGAGAAGTATTTCGGTTTTATTTCATTTTTTTATTTTTTTATTTTTGGGTTGCTACTCTTTTAAATCTTTGTATGCTCTTTTCCTTGCACCCTATGCGATCTCAAAAAATTAGAAACACATAGGAAAAGGTGCATCTTCCGGGTAAGCTAACCAAGATCTAACCCTTGTTGTCATCAAGAAGCGAAATTTTTCTCTTGTGTGAAAAGAGTTTTTTTTAGCACACTCTCCAAGGACGTCTTCCACAACAACAACAAAGAAAGTACAACTTGGAGTGATCAAAACTGCAGGTACCTCCAACAAATCCTTAGTTTTCCATCAGAAAGATAAACCCAAGAATCCCAAGAAGCAACATCCTCGCCACAACAACAAGAAATATAAGGGTCCCAAACCCACTCAGACATATTTTTCTCCTAATGCAGACAAATGAGCAAAATACAAAAATAAGAATACTAATATACATTGCAACTTTTGTGATAAAGATGGTCATGATGAGTCCAAATGTTTCAAGAAGATGGAAGCTTTAGAAGCAACGATGAAGAAGCACAACATCAGTATTGATTCTACTTCTTCTTCTTCTTCTCATGGACATGCACTTTCTTCTTCTGGTTTCTCCTTCAATACAAATTCTACTTCTACTTCTACTTCTGATGTAATAAAAAAATTCTACTTCTACTTCATCTAAACTATCACTCATTGCAACAACTATGTAATCAACAAATGGTGACTGGTCTTCCTCTTTTTTCATGCAGAGATGGTGTTTGTGCCAATTGTGTTCTCGACAAACATCATCGGGACAGTTTTGACAAATGTGCCTCTTGGCACACCTCAGGTTCTTTGTATCTTGTTCACAATGATTTGTGTGGTCCACTTTCTTCTCCTTCTTTTTCTGGGTGCAAGTATTTCTTAATTTTCATTGATGACTTTTCCAGACGTACTTGGGTTTACTTCTTAAAACTTAGGAGCAAATTTTTTGACAATTTTTTTTGCCTACAAGGCCCTTGTAGAAACGAAATCTGGACATCAAATTCAAAGGTTAAGAACAGACAATGGAGGTGAATATGTGAACAATAATTTTACAATTTACTGCACTACATAGATAATACAAATGCAACACACTGTTCCATATACACCACAACAAAATGGTGTTGCTGAGAGAAAGAACCGCACATTAAAAGAAATGGCTAATTGTATGATCCAATCTAAGGGATTAAGTCTAAAGTATTGGGCATAAGCCATCAACTGTGCAAATTACATTGTAAATCACACTCCCACAAAGGATCTTAAAAACATAACATTGGAAGAAGCTTGGACTAAAATTAAACCAGATGTAAGTCACTTCCGTGTATTTGGTAGTATAGCATGGGCTCACATTCCTGATGAGAAAAGGAAAGCATTGTAGCCTAAAGTGAGAAGTGTATATTTGTTGGTTATTTTGAAGATGTCAAAGGTTACAAACTTCTTCAATCAAATTGCAATGAAATTATTATTAGAAGAGATATTAAATTTGATGAAAATCTCTTGTCTTGCGAGCCTAATTCGAAATTTGTGCCTTCTTTGGCCCGCGAGCCTAATTCGATGGTTGTGTCTTCTTCAGCCTGTGAGCCATCTTCGACATTTGTTCCTTCTTCTGATCTGGTTTCTTCTTCAGATGATGACAATGAGGATGAAAATACAACTCTTCCTGCTCACCCTCCTCCAGATGAGTCCTTTGAACCTGAACCAGCACCAGCTCCACCACTTCCTAGATGGGTCCGTTCAACACAAGCAGTTGGTGATCTTTTCAGTGATCCTTCAGATCAACGTCAGACATGTTCACAGTTCTAGTGAGCCTCTTCTCTTTTGGCTCAAGTTTTAGAAACTCATGATCGAGAGGCATTTGCAGAAGCTTTCGGTCATCCAGATTGGGATACAACAATGAATGAAGAGTATCGTTCTTTAATGGAAAATGATACTTTGGATCTTGTATCTCTTCCAAAAGGAAGAAAACTTGTTAAGTGCAAATGAGTTTATAGAACTAAGTATGCATCAGATGGAAGTGTTGAAAGACATAAGGCTCGGTTAGTTTCCAAATGATTTTCCCAAGTTGAAAGAATTGACTATAATGAAACCTTTTCCCCTGTAGAAAAAATGAATTCCATCCACCTTATTCTTTCCCTTGTTGCCTCACATAAATGGGAGGTCCATCATATGGATGTTAATTCCTCCTTCTTGCACGAAGATTTGCAAGAAGAAATCTACATGGAACAACCTCCTGGCTATGTCTAGAATGACTTTAGCCCTGTTTGTCACCTCAAGAAATCTCTTTATGGTCTCAAGCAAGCTCCTCGAGCTTGGTATGCCAAAATGAACAACTTTCTTATTTCCATTGGATTCTCTAGATGCCATTATGATCCTAATGTATATACCAAGAAAGTAGGAATCCATCTCATAATCCTTGTCCTTTATGTTGATGACCT
>JASDQU010244301.1:33560-44324 GCA_032191745.1 Picea mariana
AGTTGAGTCTTTTTATGAGGGTTTGATTCTTCATTTCTCAGTTGGATCTAAGAACTACAAGTTGGGTCTTGGATTAGAGAGTTGGATCTCTCATATTTATTTGAGGTTGAATATATTAAATGATTGATTTTATTTGTATTCATTCAAGTTAAATAAACAAAAGAGTGATATTTTATCTACTTCATCCAATTTGTGTTATACATTTTTATGATTAATTATTTGAACTGCAGATATCTTATTCAATTAATTTAGTTAATCTATGAAAGTGTGAAAAGTAGCCAAAAGTTCTAGACACTAATTCACCCCCCCTCTCAGTGTCAGTGTGTGTTTCAACACTCTTGACTTCTTTGATCTACCCATGTTTATGTGCATGGAATGTTGTAAAACTCTTGAGCTTAGTGTCCATATTCTCCCACAATGTAGTCGAGAATCCACTAAAAAATTTGGTATGTTTGTATGAGATTATTCTCCTTTGTATCCCAAAGTGCACCCAAACTTGTTAAAAGAATAAGTTTGTTGCTTCTTGTCCCTTGATGTTCTTTTTACAAGGCATGGGAATGCACATTTTTCTAAATAAATAGTCAGGTCCCTTCCATGTGGTTGGTAAACTACCCACAAAATCCATGGAAATGATTTCCAAAGGTCTAGTGGGTACCAGTAAGGGATGATATAGATCTTGCTTCCTATTACTAGGCTTGTTGGTACAATAGAGTATACATTCTCTAATATAGCATGCTACATCTTCTTTCATTTTGAGCCAGTACACATACCTCTGTAAGTTGGAAATTGTATTTCCAACACCAAAATGTCCTACAACCTTGAAGGTGTGAGCCTCTCTAATAAGCCGCAATCGTTCACGTTTAGGAACACAAATCTTGTCGAGCTTGTAGAGTATACCATTCTGAAAATGATAGTCAACCTTGATATCACCTTCTTCTATATGAATTTGGATCTATAGCTACTAAAACACCTCCTTGAATCCCTCATATGCAATGTATGCCTCACTATATGCATCATGAGTAAAAGGATCTATGTGCATCATAGTTCCCAAAGTTGTAATCCTGGTTGTGGGTGGTTGTGAAAGCATGTCTTCCAACTTGTTTGCACTACCCTTCTTATACTTTATGACCAAATGAAATTGTTGTAAGAACCCCATCCATTTGTAGTTCCTAGTTTGTTGCAGCTTACTCTAGGCTTGAAAATACTGGAGTGAATGGTGATCTATGTTGATGATGGTTTCCTTTCCCATCAGATAGTGCTTCCACTTTTTGACAGATTTTACCAAGGAATAGAAAGCCTTGTTGTAGGTAGGGTAGTTGAGTACCGCCCCATGAAATATTTTAGAATGATAGAAAACAAGCCTTCCTCCCTCCATTAGGACTGCTCCCATGACATACCCACTCATATCTATCTTGAGTTCAAAGGGCTTCTACAAGTTTGGTAGCACAAGCACTAATGCTTGATTGGTCTTTCTTTTGAGGTCATCAAAGGCCTTCCGTTGATTCTTCCCTCACTGGAAACACTTAATACCCATTGTTATTGCATGGAGTGGTGAAAATACTGTTGAAAATAAAGCTATGAACTTCCACAAGTATTGTGCTACCCCAACAAATATCCTAACTTCTATGAAAATTTGTGGAAATGGCCATTTCATGATGGGCTCCATCTTGGTAGGATCTATTTTGAGCTCGCCTCAACCGATCAACTACCCTAAATACTCCAAAGACTCTTGATAAAACTCATGTTTCTTGAGATTGGCCAAAATATGGTGCTTCTTTAGGGTCCCTAACACCTGCATAAGATGTGATATGTGCTCCTCTGAGGTAGCACTATAAACTAGTATATCATCCAAATAGACAATAAAAAATGAATCTAGATAAGGGTGTAAAAAATCATTCATTAGTCTCATAAATGTATTTGGATCATTGCATAAATCGACTGGCATAACCAACTACTCATACAAACATCCTTGTCTTGAAGGCAATCTTCCAGGTATGTTCTTCTTTGACTCGTACCTAGTGATATTTTGATTTAAAATACATCTTAATGAAGTACTTAGCATTCTGCAACTGGTCCAATAGATCATCGATCCTGGGAAGAGGGTATCAAATCTTCAGTGCAATCTTGTTCAATTCCCTATAATTAATACACATTATCCAAGTCCCATCATTCTTGGGAACAATTATGATTGGTGACCCACAAGGTAAGGTAGTTGGTCAAATCACACCCTGCTCCAAAAACTACTGCAATTGCTTCTTTACTTTGTTTTCTTCCAAAACAAACTGTCTATACAACTGATCCAGGTGGATATTGGTGGCCACGCACCTGCTCCAATTGGCTCCTCTTTTCAGTTTTTAGTGCAGCATGGTCTTCTATACTTTTTTGTAATTGTGGGTTTTACACTCCGGGGTTGTTTGAATCCCTACACATCTTCTAGGTGGATACTGGTGGACTCCCACCTAATCCAACTGGCTTATTTTGTATGTTTTCATGTCAACACATCTTGTTGTACTTCTAGGGATGTCTTGGGGCACTAAACAGTGTTTTTTGGCTCGCCATAGTCAAACTGTAGACGTAGTTAGATTTTGATGACGTAATGCGTATTTCTTGAAAAGAACTTTCCAATGGGCTATCACACGCCTAAAACAGAGATCGTATGAAAAAATTACGACCCTGGGAAGTTAATGTACTAACTTACCCAAACTGGTCCCACATGACTTTTGGTGTTTCATCTCCTAGGGTTAGGTTTTTGGATGTCTAGGGTTTTGGCATTCATGTTTACCATAAAAAGGCCTTCAGAGTTTCATTGTAATCATCTTCTTGTGAATGAGCGTAGTTGTCATATCTCTTCTCAAAGATAAAGCTATCGCCATTCTAGCGAGTCTTTCAATCTGTATTTTTACAGTCTCTTTACAATTCTTTCATTAATAGAAATCAAGTATTGTTGTATTTCTCTCTTTCTGGAAATTTTCATGAGTATTTCATTATAATATCTATGCTTTCATTTTGTTCCAGAAATAGTATGGGTCAGTGGTATCAGATCAGGATACTCTTGATCATTTTTTAGTGCATGTCCCCGATGAGGTCCAAGTATAGCTAGTTGGGTCTTGAGGTTGTCTCTCTTAAGGAAAATCACTCTCGCACGCCCAAGAAACCCTCGATGGAGGAAGAAAAGAAAAATGACAGAGAAGAAGATTTTATTAACCTATTGCTTGAGCAAGCTATCATGCAACAAAGGGACAAAATGATGGATAATTTTCACACATCCCTTAATGACTGCCGATAGCAACAAACACATCTTCATCAAGCGACCATTTTGGAGGAAAATCTCCCTTCAAGGTACACGCTAAATTTGATATTCCCATATTTGAAGATCACATAGATGCGGATACCCTAGAAAAATGGTTAAATCTATTAGAAGGTTATTTCTCTGTTCAAAGTTTTTCTGACATGGAAAATATCACCTTCGCACTCCTCAAGGATCTCCCCCATGTCAAACATTGGTGGGAAACTTACTGGGAGAAAATTTCAATAAAGGAATATGGAATATATGGGGTCAATCCCACTTGGGATTTGTGTGTGGATGCGGTCAAAGAACAATACTATCCTTTTGATAACTATGAAGACCAGTACATGAGATGGACCACACTGTAGTAAGAGAAGAGTCAAATAGTGTCAAAGTTCATAAATACTTTACATACCTTGCGCAACAAGCTAGGTATCAAAGACTCTGAGTGACATATAGTTCTAAAATACTGTGGGGCTCTACATAGGTACATCCAAATTGAAATGCATTTCCTAAACATCTAATCAATGGGAGATGCCTATCGATATGCTGTCAAAATTGAGCAGAAATTTAGGCACTAGAACAAATGGGAATTTGGGTCCACAAATCTACAACAACCAAATAACGGTAAAGACGAACCTAATCAACATCCTCTAGACAACCATTCTAAGACACAAGAAAAAAATGGTAAAGTAAATACGAATAATGACACTAGGAAGTGGTGTGACTTACACAAAATCCCCTGGCATAACACCGATTAATTTTGCTCGAAACATTCATTGGTGGACGAGGCAAAATACATGGAGTCGAACCCTGATTCATAATCTGATCCAGAAAATATTGAAAATAGAGAGATCATTGACGCAGACTCCACTGTTACTTTCACGACCACAATAATTCAATTAGAAGAACCAGTACATCCAGAAGAGGGGGAGCTCCTCTTCCATTCACATATGTGGGTGAAGAGGACCCCATTGCATTTCATTGTTAATAATGAAAACTAGAAGAACCTCATCTCAAATAAGGTCGTCAAACAGTTGGGGATGTCGAAAACACCACACCTGCAGTAATACAACATCAGGTGGCTTCACTAGGGACGAGATCTTCACGTCAGCCAGTAGTGCAACCTTTCCTATAGAATCCATTCCTTCAAGGATGAGGTAGTGTGTGATATTTTCCCTCTTGATGTCTATAATGTTGTCTTGCGATAACCTTATATGTGGAAACGTCGGGATGACTATGAGTCTAGACCTCGTAGTGTCATTATTACTTTGAGAGGTTATCTCTACAAGATACCATAGGTATTTCTGACTACTTCTCTGCCAAAAAATCACCGCAATGTAATATCTCATACTACAAAATTCATCCTCTTCACAGTCTATTCAAAGGATGGACATAATACCACTACAACCACTACAGCCTCAACACCTTCTATCTGACAAAAATAGATTGTCAAAGAGACAAAAAATATTGTTTCTTCACCTACAATGGTGCCTACACAATTCCCCATCCAACCCAGAGACAATAGGTTGGTGGAACAGATTCAATCCTTCCAACAACAAGTTTTTGATAGTCTTCCACAAGCCAAGAAGCACAACTTCTCCAACAAGGAACACAACTCACCAAGCGTCAGATTTAGAAAATTATTTCCTTTCTTCCCTGTGTACTTAACACAATGGAGACCATTTCTTCCTAAGGGGGGAGGAATGATTTAGGTGGATATTGGTGGCCACCCACATGTTCCATCTAGCTCCTCTTTTCAATTTTTAGTGCAGCATGGTCTTCTGTACTTTTTTGTAATTGTGGGTTCTACACTTCCGAGGTTGTTTGAATTCCTACACATCTTCCAGGTGGAACTGGTGGACTCCCACCTAATCCAACAGGCTTATTTTGTATGTTTCCATGTCAACACATCATGTTGTACTTCCAGGTCCATTTTGGGGCACTAAACAGTGTTTTTTTGGCTCGCCATAGTCAAACTATAGACAGAGTCAGATTTTGACGGCATAATTCTTATTTCTTGAAAATACCTTTCCAATGGGCTATCACGCGCCTAAAACAAAGATTGTATGAAAAAGTTATGACCCTAGGAAGTTAATGTACTAACTTACCCAAACTAGGCCCACATGACTTTTTGTGTTTCATCTCCTAGGGTTAGGGTTTTGGATGTCTAGGGTTTTGGCATTCATGTTTGCCATTAAAAGGCCTTCAGAGTCTCATTGTAATCATCTTCTTGCAAATGAGCGTAGTCGTCACATCTCTTCTCAGAGATAAATATGCCACCATTCTAGCAAGTCTTGCACTCTGTATTTTTATAGTCTCTTTACAATTCTTTCATTAATAGAAATCAAGTATTGTTGTATTTTTCTATTTTTGGAAATTTTCATGAGTATTTCATTATAATATCTCTTCTTTCATTTCGTTCCAAAAATAATATGGATCAGTGGTATTAGATCAGGATGCTCTTGATCGTTTTTCAACGCATGTCCCTGACGAGATCCGAGTATATCCAGTTGGGTCTCAAGGTTGGCTCTCTTAAGGACAATGACTCTCGCACACCCAAGAAACCCTCGATGGCGGAAGAAAAGAAAAATGACAGAGCAGAAGATTCCATTAACCTGTTGCTTGAGAAAGCTATCGTGCAACAGAGGGATGAAATGATGGATAATTTTTCACACATCCTTCAACGACTGTCGATAGCAACAAGCACACCTTCTTCAAGCGTTCATTTTGGAGGAAACTATCCCTTCAAGGTACAAGTTAAATTTGATATTCCCATATTTAAAGGTCACATAGATGCAAATACCCTAGAAAAATGGTTAAATCTATTAGAAGGTTATTTCTCTGTTCAAAAATTTTTCGACAGGGAAAAGATCACCTTCGCACTCCTTAAGGCTCTCCCCCATGTCAAACATTGGTGGGAAACTTAGTAGGAGAAACTTTCCATAGAGTAATATGGAATATATGGGGTCGATCCCACTTGGGATTTTTGTGTGGATGCGGTCAAAGAAAAATACTATCCTTTTGATAACTATGAATACCAGTACATGAGATGGACCACACTATGACAAGAGAAGAGCCAAATAGTGGAGAAGTTCAAAAATACTTTCCATACCTTGCGCAACACGCTGGGTATCAAATATTCTGACCGACGTCATGTTCTAAAATAGTGCGAGGCTCTGCATAGGTACATCCAAACTGAAATGGATTTCTTAAACATCTAGTCATTGGGAGATGCCTATCGATATGATGTCAAAATCGAGTAGAAATTTAGGCACCATAACAAATGGGAATTCAGGTTCACAAATCTACAACAACCAAAGCACGATAAAGACATCCCTAAACAACATCCTCTAGACAACCATTCTAAGAAACAGAAAAAAAATGGTAAAGTAAAGACGAATAATGATGCTGGGAAGTGATGCAACTTCCACAAAATCCCCTGGCACAATGCCAATGAATGTCTCTTGAAACATTCACTGGTGGTCGAGGTCAAAGACATAGAGTTGAACCCTGATTCAAAAAATATTGAAAATAGACAGATCATTGACACAGACCCCACTATTACTTTCGCGACCACAACAATTCAATTAGAAGAACCTGTAGATCCTGAAGAGGGGGAGCACCTCTTTCATTCACGGATGTGGGTGAAGGGGACCCCATTAAATTTCAATGTTGATAACGACAGCCAGAAGAACCGCATCTCAGATAAGGTCGTCAAACAGTTGGGGATGTCGACAACACCACACCCGCAGCAACACAACATCAGGTGTCTTAACCATGGACGATATCTTCGCGTCAACCAACAATGTCTCCTGTCCTATGGAATCCATCCCTTCAAGGATGAGGTAGTGTGTGATATTTCCCCTCTTAATGTATGTGATGTTGTTTTTCTCCAACCATATATGTGGAAACATCATGATGTCTATGAGCCTAGACCTTGTAGTTTCATTACTACTCTGAGAGGTTATCTCTACAGGATACTAGAGGTATTTCCAACTACTGCTTCACCAAAAAAGCACCACAATGTAATCTCTCATACTACAAAATTCATCCTCTTCACAGTCTGTTCAAAGGATGGATAAAAGACCACCACAACCACTGCAGCCTCAACACCTTCTATCCGGCAAAAAAATATTGTCAAAGAGACAAAATATATTTTTTCTTCACCTACAATGGTTCCTACACAATGCCCCATCCAACCTAGAGACAATAGGTTGGTGGAACAAATTCAATCCCTCCAGAAACAGGTTTGTGATAGTCTTCCACAAGCCAAGAAGCACAACTTCTCCAATAAGTAACACAACTCACCAAGCGTTATATTTAGAAAATAGTTTCCTGTCTTCCCTGTGCACTCAATGCAATGGAGACCATTTCTTCCTAAGGGGGGAGGATTGATCCAGTTGGATATTGGTGGCCACCCACCTCTTCCAACTCTCTCCTCTTTTTAGTTTTTAGTGCAACACTTTCTTTTGTACTTCTTTGTAATTGTGGGTTCTACACTTCTGGGGATGTTTGAATCCCTACACATCTTCCAGGTGGATACTGGAGGCCATCCACCTAATCCAACTCATTTATTTTGTATGTATTCATGTCATCACATCTTGTTGTACTTCCAGGGCCATTTTGGGAAACTAAACAGTGTTTTTTTGGCTCGCCATAGCCAAACTGTAGACAAAATATGAGGTTGAAAGCATAATGTGTAGTTCATGAAAAGACCTTTCCAATGGGCTATCACACACCTAAAACAAAGATCGTATGAAAAAGTTACAACCCTAGGAAGTTAATGTACTAACTTACCCAAACTGGGCCCACATGACTTTTGGCGTTTCATCTCGTAGGGTTAGGTTTTTCGATGTCTAGGGTTTTGGCATTCATGTTTACCATAAAAAGGACTTTAGAGCCTAATTGTAATCATGTTCTTTAAAATGAGCATAGCCGTCACATGTCTTCCCAAAGATAAATCTTCCACCATTCCAACGAGTCTTGCACTCTGTATTTTTACAGTCTCTTTACAATTCTTTCATTAATAGAAATCAAGTATTGTTGTATTTCTCTATTTCTAGAAATTTTCATGAGTATTTCATTATAATATCTTTGCTTTCATTTTGTTCCAAATATAATATGGATCAATGGTATCAGAGCAGGATGCTCTTGATTGTTTTTTAACGCATGTCCCTGATGAGGTCTGAGTATATCCAGTTGGGTCTCGAGTTTGTCTCTCTTGAGGACAATCACTCTCACATGCCTAAGAAACCCTCAATGGTGGAAGAAAAGAAAAATGACAGAGAAGAAGATTATATTAACCTATTGCTTGAGCAAGTTATCGTGCAACAGAGGGATGAAATGATGGAGAATTTTGCACACATCCTTCAATGTATGCCGATATCAATATGCACATCTTCATCGAGCAACGATTTTGGAGGAAACTCTCCCTTCAAGGTACAAGTTAATTTTGATATTCCCATATCTGAAGGTCTGATAGATGCGGATATGCTGGAAAAATGGTTAAATCTACTGGAAAGTTATTTCTCTGTTCAAAAAATTTTCGACAGGGAAAATATCACCTTCGCACTCCTCAAGGCTCTCCCCCATGTCAAACATTGGTGGGAAACTTACTGGGAGAAAATTTCCATAGAGGAATCTTGAATATATGGGGTCGATCCCACTTGGGATTTTTTTGTGGATGCGGTGAAAGAACAATACTATCCTGTTGATAACTATGAAGACCAGTACACGAGATGGACCACACTACAACACGAGAAGAGCCAAATAATGTCAGAGTTCACAAATAATTTCCATACCTTGCGCAACAAGATGGGTATCAAAGAATTTGAGTGACATCTGGTTCTAAAATACCATGGGGCTCTGCATAGGTACATCCAAACCGAAATGGATTTGCTAAACATCTCATCATTGGGAGTTGCTTATTGATATGGTATCCAAATCGAGCAGAAATTTAGGCACGAGAACAAATGGGAATTCAGGTCTGCAAATCTACAACAATCAAAGAACGGTAAAGACAACCCTAACCAATCGAATACACAGGACAAAAAGGGTAAAGTAAAGAGGAATAATGACACTCCGAAGTGGCACAAGACCGACGAATGTCGCTCGAACCAGTCATTGGTGGTCGAGGTCAAAGACACAGAGCCGAACCCTCATTCAAAATCCGATCCAGAGAATATTGAAAAATAGACAGATCATCGACATAGACCCCACTGCTACTGTTGCAACCACAACAATTAAGCTAGAAGAACCAGTAGATCCTGAAGTGGGGGAGCGCCTCTTCCATTCATAGATGTGGGTGGAGGGGACCCCATTGCATTTCATTATTGATAACGATAGCCAAAAGAACCTCATCTTAGATAAGGCCATCAAATAGTTGGGGATGTCGACAACACCACACCCTCAACAATACAACATCAAGTGGCTTCACCAGGGATGAGATCTTTGCGTCAACCAAAAATGTCACATGTCCTATGGCATCCATCCCTTCAATGATGAGGTAGTGTGTGATATTTCCCCTCTTGATGTCTGTGATGTTGTTTTGGGCCAACCATATATGTGGAAACATCATGTTGTCTATGAGTCTATACCCTGTAGTGTCATTATTACTCTGGGAGTTCATCTCTATAGGATAACATAGGTAGTTCTGACTACGAATCCACCAAAATAACAACGTAAGTTAATCTCTCATGCTCAAAAATTCATCCTCTTCACAGTTTGTTCAAGGGATGCATAGAAGACTCTATAACCACTACAGCCTCAACACCTTCTATCCCCAAAAAAATATTGTTGAATAGAAAAAAGATATTGTTTATTCACCTACAATGGTGCCTACAAAATGCCCCATACAACCCAAAGACAATAGGTTGGTGGAACAGATTCAACCCCTCTAGCAACAGGTTTGTGACAGTCTTCCACTAGCCAAGAACCACAACTTCTCCAACAAGGCACACAACTCACCAAGCGTTAGATTCATAAAATGATTTCCTCTCTTCCATCTGTACTCTATGCAATGGATACCATTCCTTCCTAAGAGGGGAGGATTGATCTAGGTGGATATTGGTGACCACCCACCTCTTCCAACTAGCTTCTCTTTTCAGTTTTTAGTGCAACACATTCTTCTGTACTTCTTTGTAATTATGGGTTCTACACTTTCGGGGATATCTAAAGCCCTACACATCTTCTAGGTGGATACTGGTGGCCTCCCACCTAATCCAACTCGCTTATTTTGTATGTTTTCATGTGAATACATCTTGTTGTACTTCTAGGGCCATTTTGGGGCACTAAACAATGTTTTTTTAGGTTGCCATAGTCAAACTGTGGATAAAGTCAAAGTTTTAGATTGTAATACATAGTTCTCAAAAATACCTTTCCAACGGGCTATCACGCACCTAAAACGGAGATCGTATGAAAAAGTTACGACACTGAGAAGTTAATGTACTAACTTACCCAAACTGGGCCCACACGAC